>CM036757.1:44648156-44862097 GCA_020796225.1 Arion vulgaris
TCACAGCCATCCGATCATGTTCCTCCGATGATCGCAGTCGATTCGCCCTGGAGAACCGTTTTATTTCATTCTATGGCACCTTGCGACCTATTGGACTCAACACATTACATTCCTATGCTTCTTAGTACTGTCTTATCGCATGCCTTGTAACCTATATGTGTATTTGCTCCATATATATAAGTTATTTATCCACTATATTGTTTATTGTTTCTCATCTTTTCCACGTTCGGTTTTGTGGTGCACTCATTTCGTTTTTCGTTTTTATTCCCAGATTTTCATTAGATAGGTTTGAATGTTTCTACATGTAATCGTCCATTTGTAGTGTTCCTCAAAATTCGTCATTCTTGTTGAATTGTTTGCTTGATAACGGCCTTTTGGTCGAAACGTTGCTGTTTATCGTCAATGTTTCTATATTTTGTAAAACTCTAATACTTTGTTTTCACGTGTTTAGCTATTTTTCCAAGTTTTACTGCAGTCTCCACCTACTTTGTTGTTACATGTTCCTCCATTCTACATAGTTTTACTGAAGTCTTCATCTATATTGATATTAATTCAATTTTTGGAAATTAACAATTGTTTATATTTTATATAGGGAGGCATACGAATCTTTGAAAGGCTTCGGTGGGGCATGGCACAAAAAAAGGAATTAACAATTGTTTATATTTTATATAGGGGGGCATACGAATCTTTGAAGGCTTTGGTGGGGCATGACACAAAAAGATTAGGAAACACTGGTCTAGACGTTTTTGATTTTAGATTTATATTTCTCTAACTTGGAAAGCAGTTCTGCTTCCAACATTTCTTTACACGGTATCAGTTAAGATAGTTGTCTTGGTCCTCTTTCTATGCTGGCTTAGTGTAGATGGTTTTGCGACTGTTTGAGGATGTGGCCAAATGTGTGTTGGTGTTACTATAAAACTTTGTATCGCTGAAGGCAGATTACAAATAGGGAACTTGTAGACCAACCATCTTGTCCTACAGTCACAAGTGTTATAGTCCTACAAGCAGTTTCACTAATTTCTTTTTGTACTATGCTGGTAGATGCAATTGGAGTCTGTTCCGTTACAATTGAAGGTAAGAAATCATCCTCAGTGTTTTAAAACTCATTCTGTTGAAGGGATAAGTACCATAACCCTTAAACCAACATTTAATATTGGAACGATTGAATGCTTGCACAAATGTATTTCCCATGTGTTCTTCAACATCATAAATGGCAATTCGTGACCAAGAGGTCATGACCCACTGTGCCCTCCTCCATTGATGTGAACCACCTGCCCACTACCACTCATCGTGGGAAACAATTATATCCTTTCTCTCTTATTGTGAATATTACTTCTGTTCTTCATTAGGTGCATCCCTAATACTACAAATAAGATTAAAGATATGAAAGGTAATGGCTATGTTTATGCAGTTGTTAATCTTAACAATTTGTCCCATGATATCCATATTTAGTTCAAACACGTAAAACTAAATCTTAACTGTAGAAAACTTACTTTCATCACTAAACGCTCAAAGTGACAATGATGACAACTGTAAAATCTTACTTTCCCTACCAAACGTCAAAGTGACAATGACTTAACTGTAGAAATCTTACTTTCATCACTAGACGCTCAAAGTGACAATGATGACTTAACTGTAGAAATCTTACTTTCATCACTAACGCCAAAGTGACAATGATGACTTAACTGTAGAAATCTTACTTTCATCACTAGACGCTCAAAGTGACAATGATGACTTAACTGTAGAAATATTACTTTCATCACTAGACGCTCAAAGTGACAATGATGACTTAACTGTAGAAATCTTACCTTCATCACTAGACGCTCAAAGTGACAATGATGACTTAACTGTAGAAATCTTACTTTCATCACTAAACGCTCAAAGTGACAATGATGACTTAACTGTAGAAATCTTACTTTCATCACTAGACGCTCAAAGTGACAATGATGACTTAACTGTAGAAATCTTACCTTCATCACTAGACGCTCAAAGTGACAATGATAACTTAACTGTAGAAATCTTACTTTCATCACTAAACGCTCAAAGTGACAATGAGGACTTAACTGTAGAAATCTTACTTTCATAACTAAACGCTCAAAGTGACAATGATGACTTAACTGTAGAAATCTTACTTTCATCACTAGACGCTCAAAGTGACAATGATGACTTAACTGTAGAAATCTTACTTTCATCATAAGCTCAAAGTGACAATGATGACTTAACTGTAGAAATCTTACTTTCATCACTAAACGCTCAAAGTGACAATGATGACATAATAAGCGATGAGAAATAACTTTAGAATATTTTGTATTGTCTTCCACTGATTTCTTGACAGAGTTATACCTAACGACCCACTGTGCCCCGTGACCTATTGTGATCCGGTCTCCCCTATCATTGATTTTAAAAGGACTTTGATAGTCTACACAGAATCTCCATGTGGATTATTCTGAGATGCTATGGTATACCAGCTAAAATAATAACTATTATCAAAAGCCTATATGAGGGTTCACTCTGTGTAATCTGCACTGATGATTACCAAGGCGACTGGTTTATGGTTGAAACCGGAATAAAGAAAAGCTGTATTTTATCTCCGCTTTTGTTTGAAGTAGCCATTGACTGTGTGGTGAGAAAATATTGCAAGGATGCAACTGACATCGAATGGGTAGAACATAGTAAACTGGAAGCTCTGGATTTTGCAAATGATATTGCCTTGCTAAGTTAAAAACAACCAAGATACGCGAAGAAAAACATTGAACAACTCATCATCTATAACATCAAAAGTTGGAGTGCAGATAAGCTATGAAAAGACAAATATAATGAAAACACCTATGCCAATGCAGATATCACACTGGAATTAAAAATGATAAACATAACAGAGTGTGTCCTATCCATCGCCAGCGTCTCTCTCTTATTTCTCACTTCACTGGAATCTGCTTAGATCTTTCTTTGAGTTCCTCGTTCATAATTTTATAATACCTTCTCAGTCCCACTATTCTACGTAAGAATCCATTTATGAAGGTCTGTATTTTTCTGGTGATTTCTTTTGTTGTCCTCCATGTTTCAGAGCTATGGAACAGCACTGACTTCATATTTGTTTGATAGATTCTCAGACGCCCATGTGCTGCCAAGGTCCGAAAGGGGAGGAAAATATGCAGCAATGTGTACCTGCCAGGCATGCCGTAAGAGACGATTAAGGAGGGTAGAGCGCATGACTGACTACATCATTCTGTAGAAACAATAAGCCAACATATCTTCACAAACAGGAAACGAACAACCCAATAAGAGTTGGAAAGTGAATAAAGATATAGAAAGTAAGATGAATGTATTTGAAAATGAATTAATGTGAAAATTACTGAGCTAAAGATGGGACAAATTCAAGAGAAGTGATAAAATCATAGAAATGTCTGATCAACCACTAGTAACACTTGGTACAATAAAGAGACGATGGATATAGTCATTGAAGTGGGAGACAAAGTGTACACGAGACACTTGTACAAGACACTCTATCAGACCAGAGAGAGGTATTGAGAACGTACTTGCAAGCTCTATGTAACATAAAACGGTACAAGAGAAATATATATATATATATACTGTACCCGACGTAACTTATGCAAAATGATTAAGGAGGATATTTCTGTATCAGTATCTATCAACCATTATTCTATACTGGATAATACTTTACAAGAACTACAGAAAACAAATATTTCTACATTCAGAAATAATGTACATATACTAAACATATTATAAATTTATTCATACTGTAGAACTTCTATATACTAAGCATTTATTCTATAATTATAGAATTCTGTTTTAAAGCTGTGTTTGAAATAACGTTTCTATAACGAAAACTTCTGTACTAAAACAATATATCATGCATGTTTTCTATAAGCAGCATTGGTTTACTAAAGATATCATCATCAAATAGCTTGTCCTGAGCAGAAATTTGCCACCCCAACAGTCCTCCGGAATGTCTCTCTCTCATATGTCAGATGAGAGCCGGGTAGGAGTGATGCTGGTCAATCACGGTGATGATGATGACGCACACATTTTCATCAGGAATGTAGTTGCGCTATGTTTGTCTGTGTGTGCGTAGATGACTAGTGAGCCCGATACGGGCTTGAATTGTTCGTGTACAGTGTGGGCAAGGTATCTTGCCTGGGAAGTTTTACTGCCTTTCTGTTTGACGTCTTTGTTCCATCCGTGCTGTTCTATCTGCCTCTAGGCGAGAAACCGTGTCGAAGAAGTGTGCAGCCAGGCTGATCTGTCTTGAGCAGAATTCTCCCAGTTGTTGACATCTATGCCAAAATATTTCATCTAGTTCTTGAGTGTATCTTTGAATCGCTTTTTCTGGCCCGCCTGTGAGCGTTTACCACTTTGCAGCTCACCATAAAAGAGTCGTTTAGGTATTCTGCAATCTGGCATTCGAGCCACATGTCCTGCCCATCTTGTCTTGGACTGCATCAAGATTGTGTAGATGCTGGGTTGAGCAGATCTTTTTAGGACATCTGTATCTCGGATCATATCCTGCCAATTGATGTTCATTATTTTCCTAAGGCAGACTGTGTGAAAGTGGTTTAGCTTCCTAGCGTGTCTCTGATATACAGTCCAAGTTTTGCATGCGTGAAGAAGGACTGGGAGCACAAAAGCTCGATATACCTTCAGTTTTGTGGCTTGGCCAATACCACATATGTGCCAGCCATTTCTATGTAGTCTGCCAAAGGTGCTGCTAGCTTTAGAGATTCTGGTATTTATTTCATCATCTATGGTGACATTTTGGGACAGTGTGCTTCCAAGATAATTAAATCTGTCCACTACTTTCAGTTTCCTGCTGCTTGTTGTAATATTTAGTTCGGCATATACTTTTCCAGTAGCTGGTTGGTACATGACTTCAGATTTCTCGGTATTGATGGTAAGACAAAGTTGGAGCAGGCTTGTGAGAATCTGTTCATTCTAGTCTGGAGATCTGCCTCAGTGTTGGCAGTGAGGACGCAGTCGTCAGCAAATAGGAGATTTGTGATGGTATCATACTTTACTTTTGTTTTTGCATGAAGTCTCCTTGGATTGAAGAGTTTTCCATCTGTACGATACTTGATGTTAACACCTATGTTACCATCTCTGAATGCATCTGTCAGCATGGCAGAAACATAATGCTAAACAGAGTTGGTGCAATCACACAGTCTTCTTTGACTCCATTCAGGACGAGAAAAGGCTCTGATAGCTCGCCTTGGTCCTGCACTCTGGCGTGCATCCCCTCATGCAGCTGTTGCACAATCTTGATGAATTTTTCAGTACAGCCATATTTAGCCATGATCTTCCAAAGACCTTCTCTACTGACCGTATCAAACGCCTTGGTCAAGTCGATGAACACTGTGTATAGGTCACGATGTTGTTCTTGGCATTTTTCTTGCAGTTGCCTTGCCAAAACCATGTCTGTGGTCCCAAGATCTTTCGAATCCACACTGGCTTTCAGGCAAGAGCCCTCTGTCTAGATGAGCTGTGAGGCGGTTCAAAATGATTCTGGCAAATATATTTTCTGCAATAGATAGTAGGGAGATGCCCCGATGATTGTTACATTCATGTCTGTTTCCCTTTCGTTTATATAGGTGGATAATGGATGCATCTTTCATTTCTTGTGGGATGATTTCACTCTACCATATTTGTTGGAAGATAATATGGAGCTTCTCAATGAGAATTGCACCGCCCTCTTTGTAGATCTCTACAGGAATTGAATCAGCACCGGAGCCTTGCGCTAGAAATCTAAGAAATAGCTCTTCTTGTCTCCTCTAAGGTTGGAGTTTCATTTAATGCGTTATTTATGGGGATTTGAGGTAGGCGGTTTATAGCTATGTCATTTATAGACGATGGTTGATTTAATATGCTGCAGAAATGCTCACTCCAGCGTAAGAGAATTGTTTCCCTATCTGTCAGCAGTTTGGTTCCATCTGAGCTAAGAAGATGGAATGATGATGGTGATGTTGGACCATAGACCGCTTTAAGTGCATGATAAAAGTTCTTCAGGTCATGTCTATCTGCAAAGTTCTGAATCTCTTCTGCCTTTCTACTCAGCCATGATTCACGCATCTGGCGTAGTTTGCACTGGATGGATCTGCGCAAGTTGTTAAATGCGGTTTTCTTTGATGACGATTTAGGATCATTTTGAAGCGCATTATCCACATGAAAATGGAGTCATCAAGAGGAAAGGGCAGACCAAGAAAAAGATGGGTTGATGGAGTTACAGACATCTTAAAACTCCACAATACCACACCATATCAAGCGACCGAGCGAGCATTGTCTCGGAAACCGATCATCAGTTAAACCTGCTACGCCTAGCGGCAAAAAGCAGAGAAGGACAAAAGAAAGAAAAGAAAGATAAAGGTTGGATTTCTCAGCCATCATTTGTTTTATTTCCACAGAGATTTCGTCAGAACAATCGTTATGTTTCTTGGTTTCGGTGCCCAGGATCTCTGTAACAGTGTCATATATAGATTATCTTAGGGTTGTCCAGTTTGTATCAACATTTTGATTATCCAGTGGAATTGACTGGAGACAGTCTTCTAGTTTGTCCACCATCTTTTGCTTGATATTAGCATTCTTGAGTTTGATGACATCTAATCTTTTGTGAGTTGTCTTCCCTAGGGCCGCCTGGCGTTTGATATGTATATTTAGCTTAGACACAATAAGGCGATTGTCGGTCCAGCATTCGGCACCACACATAGACTTTGTGACACGCACATCCTGTCTATCTCTTTTTCTAACAATTACATAGTCAATAAGGTGCAGTGCCTAGAGCGGGGTGCATCCAGGATGTCCGATTGCGGGTAGGTAAACGAAAAATTGTATTTGTGACAAGTAGCTCGTGCTCTGTGCAGGTCTGAAGCAGAGGAACCCATTACTGTTGCTGCACAACACCATACTTTCCAATCCTACCATTCCAGGAGATGCTGTCTGAGCCTACCCTTGCATTAAAGTCACCAAGAATAACAAGTTTATCTGCTTTTGGGACTGATGCAATAACTGCGTGCAGTTCTTCGTAGAACTTATCTTTGACATCTTCTGGGCTGGTCATAGTAGGTGCATATGCACTAATGATCGTAGCATGCCACTTGCCATACTGCAATTGAATCTTTTCGGTCATTAGGAGGTCATTTAGACCATTGGGAGACCCGGCCAGCTTTCCTACAAGTTCTGTCTTTATAGCGAGACCCACCCCTGCTTCCCGTCTCTCTTCGGAACGTCTACCACTCCAGTAGAATGTATAGCCTGCACCAACCTCACCATTGGCTCCTCGCCAGCGAGTCGAGTCTCGCTCAATGCCGCTATGTCAATGTTGTATCTGGCTAATTCTCTTCCAATCAGGGCAGTACGCATTTCTAGTCTTTCTGTTTTGTCTCAGTCAAGCAGAGTGCGCACGTTCCATGCGCCTAAAGTGAGTGGAAAGGATCTTGCCTTTCTTTTTGTCTTTCCTGTGTTTCGACCGCAGGAGTAAAGTACCACCAGCGCGGTAAGCTGGCTAGGTAGTGTTGGAACAGGCAATGTTTAGGGCGCCTTTTCTAGCCTTTTCCTCATGCCATGGAGGTGAGCAGTGCTTTCCTAGAGAGGGCTGCTCAGCCGCTCAGAGGGCTGCTGAATCCCACTACTCCTCCTATCAATAGAAGACGACCATATGGCCTGAGCCACCTGTGTGCAGGTCTGCGACTACGGCTGCCAGCGTACCCACGCCTGCCGCTTCGCCCACACGACGCACGACGGGGTAGCGTAGTTGTTAGTGAACTCGCTTCTCAAGGCTGATGGTCCGGGTTAAACTCCCGAAATGTGCGTGGAATTTTCGCCGCGCGTCTGCTCTCAGGTCGACACAGCATCAACTGGGTACCGACATGCTCTTGAAAGTAAGGCGGCTCTGTGTGATGCTGACACATCACTCCATCGTGTGCCGTCGGTCAACGAAAATAATATGCTAACACTGTATTGCCCTATATACCACAAGGTATGAAAGAGTTCCTTTACTTTACTTACATAGGCCAGATGTCCTGCCTCTGCAGCCGTCATGTTCAAACCATCAGTTACATCCTGAATCCATCTTCTCGTGGTCTTCCTCTTCTTCTCTTTGCGGTATGCCTCCTTCCAAGTTGGTCTTATCCAGCCCTTCATGTCTTTTTATATGTCCAAAATATCTCAATTTCTCTTTCTTATTTGTAGCATTAGCAGTTTTATTTTATTTTGGCCTCTCTGGATAGCTCTATTTGTTCTCTTCTGTCCAAGATATACAGAGGACTCTTCTGCAACACTTATATTCAAAAACACATGTATGTGTTTCCACTGCTTTATTAAATGTCCATGCTTCACACCCATACGTTGCCACTGGGAATATGCATGCTCTTAGTATTCTGATCTTTGTTTTCTTATCAGTTCCGTTTCACATTGTTTTGAGTTGTTTAATTTTTTGTAAAGCCATGTCTGTTCTTTTAATTTCCTTCATCCCATTTCCATCTGTTGTTAGCAGTGAACCAAGATATTCAAAACTGTTCACATTTTCTACATTCTGTCCATTGAAAAAATATTCATTTGTCATGTTCGTTTTATCTGGTGTCATTATTTTTGTTTTCGCCACATTGAGATATCGATTTTGTTTTTCGCTTTTATCTTTCACTTCTCATAATAATTTCTCAATCCATATTTGTGATGTTGACGTAATACTGTATCGTCAGCCTATCGTAGTTCATGTATTTCTCTTCCACTGATTATAAAAGGATCATATTTTCTTTCCCATCTTCTACATTCCTCATGATGTTTTCTGCATATATGTTAAACAGACAATGCGACAGAATGCAGCCTTGTCTAACTCCCTTCCCTATGTCAAACCAGTCTGATGTATCATCACATGTTCTTACATCCCAATGATCACTATAAAGTTTCTTATGATCTGTATCAAATGTAATTGGAATCCATTTCTCCCAAAATCTTCCCAATTCCTGATGCTCTACACAATCAAATGCCTTTGAGTAGTCAATAAAAATGAGTATAGATCTACATTATACTCTCTAGATTTTTCTATGATTGTTCGCATGTTAAATATGGTCACGTGTACCTCTGTTCCGTCTAAACCCAGCTTCTGTTATGTTGCTCTTTCTTCCACTTAATATACAGTCTTCCATTATAATTTTTAATAAAATTTTACTTGCGTGGCTTATCAGTGCCACTGTTTTATAGTTGGTACATAATTTGGTGTCTCCTTTTTAGGTATTGGGATAAATATTGACCTTTTCAATTCCATTGGCCACATTACTGTTTCTCATCATCATCATCAGGTGCGTCTCCACATCGAAGGTTGGCTGCAATGAATCTCCAGCATCCTCTGTCTTTGCCTTGGTGTTGCACACTGCCAGACTGTAACCTGTCCATTTCCTAAAGTTTCCTCCCACTTATCTCTCGGTCTTCCTTTGCTCTTCTCCTCAACTTTCCCCCTAGTAAATGTTTTATCATAGTGTCATGCCTTTTATGTGCCCAAAATACTTTACTTGTCTGAATTTTATTTCTCTTAATAATTGTTTCTTCATGCCTAGTTTTCCTAAAACTTGTTTATTTGTCTGTTTTTCTGTCCATGAAACTCTGCCTATTCTTCTATATATCCACATCTCAAATGCATCAATTCTATCTTCTAACTGCTTGTTCATTGTCCATGTTTCGAGCCATACATTAATATAGGATATATATAGCATTTGATCATTCTAATTTTTAGCCTGTTTGTGATTTGTTTGGATGTCAGTAACTTTCACATACTATTGAAATTATCCTTGGCCATTCCTATTCTCTTTTTAATTTCTGTTATACATCTGCCATCATCTGTTATCATCTGACTGAGATATAAGAAGCTTTTACTTGATGTAGTAATTCTCCATGTATTTTTATATTCATTTTAGGTTGTTCCATTTCCTTGTTGATTACCATAGTTTTTGTTTTCTGTATGTTAATGTCTAATCCATATTCCTTGCTAGTTCTGTCCAATTGGTCCACTAATTCTTGTAGATCTTGTTCATTTTCAGCTACCAATACTGTGTCATCTGCATATCTTAAGTTATTTATTATTTTCCATTGATCTTGAGTCCTGGCATTCCCTCTAGTTGTTTGAAGATTTTCTCTGTGTAGATGTTAAATAGGCTTAGTGACAGTATGCATCCTTGTCTCACTCCTCTCTTTATGTCTATGTATGGAGAGTAGCTATTTTCATGTTTTATTATTGCTGTCTGTTCCCAGTATATGTTACTTATTAGTCTGATATCATCCCCATCTAGGCCTATTTTTGTAGACATATGATTAGCTTTTCATGTTGGACTCTGTCAAAGCTTTGCTATAATCGATGAAACACAAGTAGATACTTTTGCACTTCTATATACTTGTCAGCTGAGTAGTCTTATACAAAGTATTGCCTCTCTTGTTCCTCTGTTCTTTCTAAAGCCAAACTGTTCTTTTCCTACTTCTATGTCTATCTTGTTTTTAATTCTTTCATGTATGATCTTGAGTAGTATTTTTTGTTATGTGGCTCATCAGGCTAATTGTCCTATAGTCTGTGCACTCCTGTGCTTTTGGCTTTTTGGGTAGTGGTATGAATACTGATGTCTTCAAGTCTCTTGGTATATATCCTGTGTTATATATATCATTGCACAAATCTGTAATGGTTGAAATACCAACATCCTCTAAGGAGGTTAACATTTCCACAGTGATATTGTCCAATCCTGCAGCTTTTCTCCTTCATTGTTTCGATTGCTCTTACAACTTCAGATTTTAGTATTCTTGGGCCGTCATTGCACTTTATACTCCTTTTACTGCTTCTTTGATCATCAAATAGAGCCGTTACATATTCTGTCCATCTTGTCAATATTCCTGTTTTATCAAACAAAAGTTGGTTGTTGTTGTTTTTGATACATCCTCCACTTTTACAGTATTTTTCTTACTTGTCATTTGTCTTATTTCTCTGTGCATATCTCTAGTCCTGTGTTTTTCTGCCATATCTTCTATTTCCTTGCATTTGTTTCTAACCAGTTTACTTTTGTGGTTCTGCACATGTTGTGTATTTCGTTGTCTAAAATTGTATACTTTGGGGTGTTCTTGCTTTCTTTCGTTCTGCCATTTTTTCTAAGATTTCATCAGTCATCCACATTTGATTTTTCATGGATTCTTTTACAGGCAGGTTTTTGTTTGCAGTATGTATACTCTGTTTTAAGCAATCCCATTTATTGGTTACTTTCTCTTCAGGATTTTCTCTTCTGTATTGTTCTAAGCACTCTGTCATTAGGCATTCATTTTTGTTCTTTACTTCCACACAATATTTCTGTTGTATCTCTGGTTATTTAAGTGCTGATATATCTATATGTGGCTCCTTTCTTGTTGGTTGGTCTATCTTTTTTTAGTTTTATATTTAGTTTGATCATCACTGGATTATGATCGAATTATATCTGCTCCTGGATATGTTTTGGTGTTCATTACATTATTTTGAAATCTGTTCCTAATCATGATGAAATCTATCTGGTTCCTTTTTCTATCTCCTGGGCTTTTCCATGTGTATAATCTCCTAGATTCTTGTTGGTAAAATGTGTTGCATATGACCATGTTATTTTCTTGACAGAACTGGATAAGCCTATCTCCTCGTTCATTCCTTGTTCCTAGTCCGTATTGTCCTACAATGTTCTTGTATTTGCCTTTGCCAATTTTTGAATTCATATCGCCCATTATAATTAGTATGTCAGTTGTCTTTACTTGTTTGAGAACTTGTTGTAAATCTTCATAATATTTTTCAATTTCTTCATCTGCATGGTCTGATGTTGGAGCGTATGTTTGGATAATTGCTATATCGAATGGCTTTGCTCTGATCTTTAAAAGCATCATTCTGTCGTTATACGTCCAAAAACCACTGACGTATTTTCATTTCCTTTTATTAGTATACCTACTACTCGTTCATGATTCTCATACCTTTTTGCATATTGCATGATATATTTTTATGCTTTGCTCTTCTCCTGCTTTGATAAATTCTGCTGTAATATTATTACAACCTGGAGATTTTCCCATGTTCAAGCTTTTTATTGCCCATTCAACTTCTCTAGCTTGGTTCTGGTTCTTTCTCTGTGATTATTTCAGTGTTCTCTCTATTGTCCTTTTCGTCTGTGTTCATATCATTTCCTGCAATATTCTTTCCATCTGTTGAAATTTCTTCTGTTCAATACATTTCACTGCAATATTCTTTCCATCTGTTGAGAATTTCTTCTGTTCAATACATTTCACTGCAATATTCTTTCCATCTGTTGAGAATTTCTTCTGTTCAATACATTTCACTGCAATATTCTTTCCATCTGTTGAGAATTTCTTCTGTTCAATACATTTCACTGCAATATTCTTTCCATCTGTTGAGAATTTCTTCTGTTCAATACATTTCACTGCAATATTCTTTCCATCTGTTGAGAATTTCTTCTGTTCAATACATTTCACTGCAATATTCTTTCCATCTGTTGAGAATTTCTTCTGTTCAATACATTTCACTGCAATATTCTTTCCATCTGTTGAGAATTTCTTCTGTTCAATACATTTCACTGCAATATTCTTTCCATCTGTTGAGAATTTCTTCTGTTCAATACATTTCACTGCAATATTCTTTTCATCTGTTGAGAATTTCTTCTTTCAATACATTTTCACTGTCAATATTCTTTCCATCTGTTGAGAATTTCTTCTGTTCTGTTAGAGTTTTTCCCATACTATCTTTTATTGCATTTAGTTTTGGTTAAAACGTTATGGTCATTGATTTTATTTCTTTGAACATTTCCTGCTCTCTCCTTTTCTTCTGGTGTTCTTCTAACCTTGCACAACAATTTTGTTGGTATTGGTTATTATCTCATCTTATGTTCTTCCTTATTTCTTTTGTAATATTTTTGTAGGCCAACTTATTTTCTTCTTTCGCTATTCCCTGTGCCTTTTTCTCTCTTCTCTGTTGTATTAACTCTAGTCTATCGTTTGAAATCCACTCATTCTTTCTGTCTATTCTTCGTGGAACCATATCTTTGGCAGTCGACAATAGGATATCTCTAGTATGTGTGGTCAACTCATTTGGTGTCATCTCTTCTTGGACTATCATCAGTATTTCAAATCTGTTCTTTACTTCTACTCCATATTTCTCTGGGATTTTATTAGCGTCAAAACGTACTGGTTTTAGTTTATTCTCTAATTTTCTGAGCTTAAATTTTATCATCAACAGCTCATGGTCACTTCCACAGTCTGCACCAGGCAGGCTTTTGGTCGTTGTTATGTTTTATCTCCATCGCTGTTGGAGTATTATATAATCGATTTGGTTTTGGGTCTTCCCATCTGGTGACGTCCAGGTATATAACCTTCTAGGATGTAGTTGAAACAGTCTGTTTGCTATCACCAGATCATTTTCCGCACAAAAAGTTATCAGTTTTTCCCTTGCCTCATTTCTACTGTCTATGCCGTTTTTTCCTACTATTTGTTTTTCTTCTCTTGTTCTATCTTTTCCAATTTTGACATTGAAATCTCCCATTATTATTAAGATGTCGCTTTTGTTATCTGTATCTACTGTTTCCTGGAGAATGTTGTAAAATTCCACTATGTCTTCTTCTGTTGCATCTGTAGTTGGTGCATATATTTGTATAAGTGTAATGTTTCTTGATTTTTCCCTTAAGTCTTACACTAATGATTATTTCATTTATGGATTGTATCCTAGAGTGTATTAGATATTTGTTTTTGTAGATATATCACCACCCATTTCTTCTTTTTGTCTCCTCCAGAGTATATAAACATTCCATTTGTGTATTAAAATGACCTTGTACCTCCACCTATGCTCAGAAATTTCTAATATGTTGATATTTAATTGTTCTATTTCTTTCTCAACTATCTGATGTTTTCCCTCATTCCTCGTTCTCACATACCATATTCCTATTTTAATTGTATTATTAAATCCAACGCAGGGGCCTTCCTTGACAACACAGTCAGCCTTTTGGCCGTCATCAGATTTGCTAGTAGTAGTCTCGCCATGGCCCTTCCCAGTGTGTTTATAAGATCCTCCTAGTCTGGGGTCTCACCAGCGATCTTGTTTCTATTATGTTGTATTCCATATTATTGTTTGGGTTTTCTAGGCATTGTCGTGGAAGGTAGTCTGCCATTGCTTCCCTTTCTGGCAGTGACCATACTGGTCCATGACCGTAACCATTGTCTCTATTACAGAGATCCTCGCCTACGTCGAGTTTTGAAACCATAACCATTGACACTCTGTCGGCTGCTCCCTCACTCATCCACCACCTGCTCCCATGGCTTCCACGTGACCCTATCGGGGGACTAAACGGGTACTCCACCTTGCCCAAGGGTGTCCCGTAGACTAGCGGAGGTAAGGAGGCGCTTTACATCTCCTTTGATAGAGGTTTACCTCTACCCCGCTACCCTACTAAAGATATGGATAGTAAAAAAAAGTATATCATTCATCATCATCAAGTGGCATGCCTATAGCCGTATATTATCATGTTCTTTAATAACTTTCTGTCTCTTGTTCTAGCTATGAGAATATACATATATATACGTGTTTTTAAGCCGAAGGATTGACTTCATTGTACCGTGTTTTATCCCATATGGCTCGATCCCTCTGAGCATAAATGGCGTGCTAACTGCCGACAGTAGTGCACAAAGCATAAACTCCCTAGCTCTGGTAACAATCCTTGGGATCTAAGCAAAATAATGCACACGGGAAATAAAATGCGCGGTCCAGTTTCGAACCCACGACCTTTCATGGCAATAGACAAGCAACGACTACACAGAGCAAGTAAATCAGTTTTTCCCAACCTTTTTTGTGCCATGCCCCACCAAAGCCTTTCAAAATTCGTATGCCCCCTTCCTATGTAACATATACAAAAATGTTATTTTCCACAAATTGAATTGTTCACTGAAGAAACTTAAATGATAGGTCTTAGGAAGAAATCACTAGGAAATGGAGAACTGAAATTCAAGTACGATATCATTTTAATGATATATTTTTCAATATCATTTCAATTATTAGTAATTATTTATTACTGACATTTAGTGAGATCCTTGCCATTGATACATGCTGTAAAGAATCTTATGTTGGTTTCAATTTAGTTGCTTCAGTCTCAAATCTCCTCCGTGTGCTACATCCTGCCGATTCATTTTTTCTTTTTCTTTTTTAGCAGGTAACAGTTATGGCACTAAATCCACATTCAGCTAAATATTAAGATGGAAACGGTAATAAGTTTTCTTGCCCCTTGGTTGAATATGGATATTTGACGGACACATTACAGTTTTTTTTTAAAAATATGATAACACATGCTTTCCCGCTTTCAAAGCTCTGTTAAAATGAGGTATAAATGTACCTAGATATAAGTACTTTCCGTTTATTGAAGATTTTTAAACTTCAGTAAGTTATTTTAACAACAGTCGTTTTGTAAACAGACATCAAAAAGCCAATATATCGGTTTTGCAACATCATGAACATTCATAACCCCGAACAAACCATTGCCTTCCCCCAAGTGCCCCTCTGTGGGCGTCCCCAATGAAAACAGGGTGTGAACTGAGTTTCCAACCTGTTTGAATGATCACCCCTTTTTTCAGTGAATAATTCCCTAGCGCCCCCTTGGTAAACTTATTGTATATACTATAAATTGAAAAACAACGACCCCTTTTCAGTTGTTTTTAGAAGATAATCCAATATTCTGTATTCCCCCATAGTATCATTGACAACATTTTGGTTATAATGTATTAATTAGAGCTGAGCTTGATGTGATGAAACTATTTTGTTCATGTTTGGTGCCATTTTTGTAACCAATAATCTTAAACCGCTGCATTACTCTATTGACAATCTGTTTCGTTTCTCTGTGAATAGTCTGGTACCATTTTAACTCCTCTCTCATCCAAAACAATGATGAATACAATAACAGCTTCTAACCCCAGCCTATAAGCGTAGATATAATATTGAAATTTGGTTTTGTAGCCACAATTTGTGATATCTATTACTCAATTTTCGTTTCCCAACACTTCATTTGTTAACTATTCTATCAACTCTCCCCTTTAGTGAAAATTCTTGTTTGTACATGTTCGTCTTCTTCCTTCGTGTTCACTAGACTTGGTTTTGATTCTCTAATAAAGGTCCCTGTCAGCCAGCCTTTCAGTTTTCTTGGACGCTGGTATAAGTGGCCACCTCTTTCTTCTCAAGTTTTGCATACTGGGGCAATGCTGTAAGACATGTTCTGTCATCCCCTCACCACCCAAGGGCACATGTATTTAGTCCTATCTTGAATCTAGTTCTGTTCTCATTCTGTTGTGACCCATCTGGAGAAGAAGTATGATAATGTGGTCTCTTCAGGACAATTGGTACCCATCATGCTTGTTGTTTTTGTGTTTATTTATCACTTTGCTGTGTGGTGCCCTCTGGCGATGTTTTTGTTTCTGACTAGTTTGTCATCTTGAGGCATCCCTGCTCCCTCTTCAGCCAATCTGTCAGCATCTTCATTCCCCTTGAGCTTGCAGTGTGACGGTGTCCAATTGATTACTACACTCTCGGAATCATGAGACAACTGGGCTAAGGTTGACTTGAGATACTTAATTCTGTGCTCCTTTCAAATTTCACTGCTGATATAGCAGAAAATGCGTCTGTGAAAATAACTATTTTTTGTTTCATATGATGTACTGCCATATTTGCAACTGCATTGAGGACATATAGCTCTTGGAGCCTGCATGACCAGGAAGGAGAGGTGCTGGCTGGTTGTATGTGTCTTAGTTGGGCCAGTACCAATATTGTGTCTTTGGGAGCAACTTCTTTGGGTTTGCCTCCTTATGGACATTTAAAGTTTTTCTATGTGGGCAGACTTATGGTTCCAGTGATAATCCGTGTGGCCAGACTTAACACTCAGCGGGCTTTTATGTGTGTCTTGGAGATTATCCCAGCCTGATATGCCATGGTCGAACTCTCCCAGTACAAAGTCTTTTCAGAATGCTACCATCCGCACCCCAGTTGGTGCCTGCTAGTTTGTTTATGATCCCCATTCTCTTTGCTTTTTCCGGCTTGCTTTGTATTTTCTAGTCCGCCTGCTTCCCATGGTGATTCCCAGATATTTAACATTCGTCCATTGGAGTAGGTGTAATTAAACTTAAATTTTGACTTTTTTTGGAAAAATGAAACTGTGAAATTATTTTCATTTTTTTTATAAAAAGACGTAAAACCGTCTATTACCTACTTTAATTAAAATTACATCCTTGTGGTGGCTACTGCTATTAATTTATATCGTGTCACAGTGTAGATCATCAGCTAGTTTGTATATCACTCTGTTGTGGATGTCTTCCATAATCTTTTAAAAAAACTAGAAGTAGCATGGGAGAAAGGACCCTCATTGAGAACAACTGTTCAATGTTCCCTTTCCTGCTATAAGATTTCCTGGTCCTTACTTTGGCTCTTCTATTTACAGATGGGATATATTAAAATAAAAGCGCATCTGATTCAAAGTGTGACAGTTTATTTTAGTTAAAAAATTAAATTCCCAGTCTTCGGGAACTGTGCTGACGGAATCCGCTCCATTTGTTAGTATCAACTGTTTTTGCTCCTTCCCATGAGTCTTCTATTAAGAGCCTCTCCATCACTTTTACACACTTAATGGGCTAATTGGTCTCAATTGCTTGAATAAAATCTGTCGTATCCTTTTTTTAGATTGGATCTGTGATAATTCTTTCATTCCTTCAGGTATTTCCCCGACTGTACAGCTAACAATTCAAAACTTTTAGGAGCTTTTTCTTGACTTTCGGGCCTAGGTTGATGAGCATCTTTTGGGTGATTTTTTCCTAATGACTTATTGGGGTTAAGACTTGGAGTGCTTCTTTAACTCACCTATAGTAAATTGGATAAAATTTGTTCTCCTGGTGCGTGGTGAGTCTCAGTGTTTTCCCTCTCTACCATTACCATATTCAGTTGTTCATGAGTATGCTGCCCTGGCTTACTCGGCGTAGTTTTCAATAAAAATGTTTTCAGCTCTTTTACTTTTTAATAATGTTTCATTTCTATCGCTATTGGGGGACGGTTGATGTTTTCATTACTGAGGGCTTTCGCTAATTTCCATTTTTTGTTTTTTCCCCTGTCTATGTTGAACTCTTGACTCTCCAGCTCTGCTTTACGGCTTGCCATGCTCTCCTATATTTAGCTCAGGCTGCCTTGGCGTATTTTTGCTTCAATGCTCTGTCCAGTTTCTACTCTTTCTCTAAAACTGACTCAATTCATCTTAAATTTTGGACCTCTTCTAACCAGTAAGGTTTGTAGTCTCTTCTTAGCAAACCGTCAAACAAATAACTTAGTTTACAAATCAGAAACAGTGACGATAAACGGCAACGTTTCGCCCAAAAAGGCATTTATCAAGCAAACGCCACAGGAGTGACGATTTAAGAACCTTACAAATGGACGTAAGGAACTGCAAATTTATCTAATGAAAATGGGGGAATAAAATCGAATAACGAAATGAGTCTCACAAACTAAAAGTGGAAAAGAAAACAATATACAATCAGGTAAATATAAATTATATATATGACAAATACACATATAGATTACAATGCTGAAATGAAAGTACTAAAACATAGAATGTAATGTGTTGAGTCAAGAGGCGCAATGTACCATATAACGAAATAAAACGGTTCTCCAGGCAAATCGACTCGATCATCAGAGGGCAGTCGGATGTCGTGACCTGGACATCGCAAGCTCCTGAATAGCCAGTATCATTGAAATGGGTGGTTACAGTGGTCACAAACATTGGCGTATATCCGCAAGTGTTGGGCGAATCGGTCACTGAGTCTCCTCCCGGGTTTTCCCCCTTTTGGGCCTTGTTGCCCGCTTGCAGATAATGGCATAGATAATATTGCGGGACTCGCGTGAACTGTCTTCAATAACGAACGTGGTTTTTGGGAAAAAGACACAGTGCGGGTCTGTTTTTTATAAGCACATGTTTTTGCAGCGCCAGGACCTGGATGGTGCCAAAATGACTCTGGATATTAGGCTTGAGCGACTGTGAACCAACTTATCCTTAAGACTTCTATCCCGTCGTACCCCCACAAAGGATAGTGTTGAAAGATAGTACGTGTCTCAGGATCAGACTGAAGAATGGAGAGATGACAGAATAAGACTTTCTTCACAAGGGAACTATGAAGGTGGAAAGTTAAGACAAGTTTCACCCTGTCAGAATTGGAAGTTCTATGCTTGTTAGAGAGAGCCTTCTGGCGAGAAATTTGCTTTATAGAATTGGGTGTCAAGTAAATAACCCGCCGATAAAGGCGGTGCAATAGTGGTATGGAGCAAAAAACATATCTTCAGGAAGGCCGGAACCCAAATTACTTGACACCCAATTCTAAAAAATTAGTTCTTCTGATGTCACAATATCTAACAATAGTAAAGTCCGTACAGTAATTAAGAACTTAATTGCCTCAAAGAACTTCCTCCCCGGGCATCATCACTTTGTGTCATCGTAGCTGTTTAGGAAACCCGCCTTTATAGGCTCCCAAAAATTCATAAACTGAACAATCCGGGTAGGCCCATCATTTCTGCTTGCTCTTGTCCTACGGAACATATCTCCGAATTTCTTGATAGTATCTTCAATCCTATAGTCACCACACTACCTTCATTCTTGAAAGATACGAACCACACCTTGTCTGTTTTTCGTCTATTGAGTTGTTGCTGGCAGGACTTCTCTCTTTCTCCTTAATGTGTGCTCATTGACACCTCCCCTCATTCCGACGGACTTCAAGCTCTCCAGTTCTTTCTCGACAGGAGAACTAACCCACTTGTCTCCACCTAGGCTCTCCTTCGTCTTGCAGAACTAGTTCTCACTCTCAACTCCTTTCAGTTCAATGACCAGTTCTTTGAGCAGATCAGTGGAGTCGCCATGGGTACTAAAATGGGACCCAGTTATGCTTTTCTATTCATGGGTCATCTTGAACACCTAGTATGGAATTCCTATAATGGCCCTCTTCCGTCTTTTATCATAGATACATTGATGATTGTATTAGGCATTACCAATATGCCTGAAGCCGATTTGTCACGCTTCATTAATTTCATTTGAGCTTCAATCCGGCTATTCGGTTTACATCTCCATCTCTACCTTTTGTGTCAACTTTCTTGACATCACTATCACTATCAGCCTATCCCCCATCACTACATCAGTATACTACAAGCCTACTGATGCACATAGTTTTCTTCTTTATACCTTTTCCCATTCCCAGGCTTGTCGTGACTCTTTACCATTCTCTCAACTCTTGCCTTCGTCGCCTCTAGAAAGGACGATGATTTTCTCGATAACTCACGAGTTTTGTTTCTTTAAGCACTTATCCCGGATAAGATGCTGCATCTGCTATTGGCGCGTTCAGCAAATTTCTCACCAGGAGGCTCTTCAACCAGCATAGAAACTCCAATTCGGCAGGTTTGAGGCTTGTTTCCCCCCTCATGGTTCCCTTATGAAAAAAGTCTTTTTCCCGTCATCTCTCCATTCTTCAGTCTGATCCTGAGCCCGTTCAATCTTTCAACACTATCTTTTGGTGGCGTACAGACGGAACAGGTCTTAAGGATATGTTTTTTCACCATCGCCTCAAGCCTAACATCCAGAGCCATTTTGGCGCCATCCAGTGTGGCCGTCGGCGCTGCAACACGATTTCTTTTTAATACCAAACCCGCCCTGTGTTTTTTCCCAAAACCCACGTTCGTTATTGAAGACAGTTTCACGTGCGGGTCCCGTAATATTATCTATGCCATTATCTGCAAGCGGTGCAACAGGCCTATATTGAAGAAACCGGCAGGAGACTCGGTGACCGATTCGCCCACACTTCCCCAATCGTCAATGCTCTGTGACCCTGTGCTACCCATTTCAATTTACTGACCTTCAGGGTTTTTCGATGTCCTGTCCGGTCCCCGATCATGTTCCTCATGATCGTAGTCGATTTGCTCTGGAGAACCGTTTTATTTCGTTATATGGTACCTTGCGGCCTCTTGGACTCAACCCATTACATTCCTATGCTTCTTAGTATTTTCTCATCTCTGTCTTGTAATCTATATTTATTTTCTTCTATATATCATTTATTTTTTCCTTGACTGTATATTGTTTCTCTTTTTTCCACTTCTGGTTTTGTGTTGCAATCATTTCGTTATTCTTTTTTTATTCGATTTTCATTAGAAAAATTTGCATGTTTCGTTATCGTCCATTTGTAAGTTTCTCTATAATTCGTCACCCCTGTTGTGTCGTTTGTTGATAAATGCCTTTGGTCGATACGTTGCTGTTTATCGTCACTGTTTCTTATTTTGAAAAACTATAGTTCTTTGTTTGTACGTGTTTCCTATTTAGCAAGTTTTACTGCAGTCTTCCCCTATTTCGATATTAGTCTCTTCTTGCACTTCAGGATTCTCTTGCTGTCCTCAAAATGGATATTTGAGAAAGGTCTTCTTGTTCCTTATCTTTTTGGTGTCTTTATGGGGTCACAGTAGATGTCGCTGAAACTAGTAAACTGTGCCCAGACAGCTCTTTTGCAGTTCCACTGGGTCATTGGTTTTTGGACTTTGGTGAAATATCTAAGGTTAAGGAGGCTTGGGTTTGTGTTCACTGTCTTTTCTTGCCATGAATGCTAGATCTGGGTTGTGGGCTTGTTATCGATGCCAAAGACGGGGTCTGGGGTCAAAAGCGCATGGGGACAACGCCGCGCCAGGATTAGTGATCTGGCACTAATCAAGATCCTACCCCACCTCTTCGTGGGCCCGGGTAATAGACATTGGTTCCGGTCTGGCTAATCGTGTAGGGATCGTGGGAGAGCTACAGGTAGTGGTAGTAGTGCAAGCACAAAAAGCAAAAAAGCTCAAAAGTCGTTGAGCGGCGACCATAGACTCCGTTATCCCATTCCTCATTTTGAGGGGCCGTTGCACCATGTTATGAGCCTTAGGGCCCGGGCCCATCTGGTTCTGCAAACATTTGTCTCGGTTAGGATTTCCTAGTCATTGATTGCTACATAACCTTCCTGCAAAGGCAGATTATATCCATCTGCATCGCGTCCCGAACTGAAAAAGCATAAAATAAATAATCCTGTATTAACTATAGAATATGTACGTTCCATGCGAAAAGTTTTTAAAACCACGGTACAGAATCAGAACAAATTTCTTAATTTTTCGGGCGCCGTCACTAGATACAACAGTCACCACAATTTTTAAAACTGGAAGGCATGTTTAATATTGAAGAATGTTCTATGACCCAATCTGGAGTGGTCATATTGAGTAAATTCTGAAAACTTCTTGAAAAATCTTCTTTTTGTGCTTTCAAATGCTGGCTATAAACCAGAACATCGACATCAGCTGTTTCCATTGAAGAAAGATTTGAAAAATAACCTTTTATCAAATGTTAATAACGCAATTTTGACACGAACGCAGAAATAATTCTTTTGTCTTGATCAAATTATAATGTTTTCCTTACAGTTGTAACTTCGTTTCATTAAATTTAGTGTATGAATATGTCAGATAAGCAATATTGCTATAAACTTTCAATAAATTCTATCCCAAAAAAGTCATTTTTGTTTCCCAAAAACTTTGTGATTCATTCAAGAGTTCCCAACATTAATTTAGAGCGGGACCTGTTGACAGCCAACGAACTTCTGTGTTTCAATAGTAAACGATTTAAATCTTTCATTTTCCAAGCTCTAAATAATCCTTTATCGAGTATTTTCTTCTGGTCATGTTATGTTGTAATTACATCTGTAGTGAGCGATGAAGACATTTACTAAGATTTTTGTGGAACAACGTCGGGGAATCACATAATGAACGGCGACTAAATTTGTGACAGTTTTTTTTCAAATATGAAATTAACTAGCTGTAGCTAGTATCCAACCATTGCCAGAGCACCATCGGCCGCAACAAGATATTTTTTAGTGGTTTCTTTTTTCTTAAAATGGTATTCCAATACGTTCAATATAGATTTTTTTTTATTGTCCGTTTCTAATGTTCTTTCAAATAATAGTTCTTGACAAATGTTTTCATGTATTATGAAGCGACCTCGCCCGAAGTAAAGACTCATTTCCTGGTAAAAAAACGCATCGAGTTATAAAAGAAGGCTTCAAAAGTAATCTTCTAAAAAAACATCATTTGAATAATTCATCTCTACATTGTGTTATTTCTCAATGAGGATTACAATAATTTAAGACCGCGTCGTATGCAGTACAGTACGCAGAACCTCACTCACAGCTGGCAATATCAATTCTTTGCCAATATTGTGCGGATTTTTAGATTTAGAAATAAGTAGGAAATGTTGCATGCAGAGGTAACCCATCATTTTCTTGTTTGCTGCCACAAAACATACCAGCCAAAGTTGGACTCTCGAATGTTGATCTTTAAACTTGAACGTAAGATACATTTTCATCTTTTCTGCCAGGATATAATTTTCCTCATGTTTTCTAATGCGAAGGTTTCATGGGTTCATGTGAAAACATCTTGTGGGAGTTCAGATACATTGTTAATGTCTTGTTTGTGGGGGGGTTGAATAAAACATATTTCAAATCTTGATATCATTTTGTCTGAATATTTTCTTTGATTAGGGCACAACCTGGCACAGTATGCATAGATTCTGTCTACTGCACTATTAATCGATGCCAGTGGGCAGAACCGGCGTGACTTTCAATTTTCCTTAAGAGATCGCGGAAGGTCCCCGCCCCTTCAATTGCTTTTTGAGCGCCTTCCACCTTTAGCCTCCCCGGGGGCGGAACCACCCCCGTTGAAACTTGGGGAAGGCATCAGGATTGTGGAAGTTATGGGAAAAAATAGGGTTTCATTACATTTGATACAGATCATCAGAGAACTTTATAGTAATCAAATGCGCCTGTAAGAACATGTGATGATACATCAGACTGATTTGTCATAGGGCTGGGAGTCAGACAAGGCTGCATTCCCTCGACTTGTATGTTTAACATATATGCAGAAAACATCATGAGAATGTTACAGAAATGGGGTAAAAAAAAATCGTCACATAATCGGAGGGAAAAAAAATACATTTAAAGAAAAAACAAAATCTATATCTCAGTGTGGCAAAAAACAAAAATAATCCCCAACAGATAAAACGGACATGACAAATGATATTTTATTAATGGAGAAAAAGTAGAAAACGTAAACAGTTTTGAATATCTTGGTTCACTGCTAACAACGATGGAAAAAGGGGTGAAGGAAATTAAAGAGAACAAACATGGCTTTTCAGATAATTAAACAACTCCAAAACAATATGGAACAGGGAAATGATAAAAAACAAAATCAGAATACTAAAACATGAATATTCCAGTGCAACTATGGGTGTAAGCATGGACATTTAATAAAGCAGTAAAAAAAACATATATGTGTTTTAATTAAGTGTTACAGAAAAGGGCCTTGTATATCTTGGACAAAAAGAGAACAAATAGATCTATCCAGAAATAACTCAAATCAAAAAAAACTTGCTGATGGAAGGAGGCATCCGACAAGAAAAAGGAAGACCACGGAAGATGGATTCAGGATGTAACTGATGGTTTGAACATGACGGGTGCAGAGGCAGGACCTATTAGAGAAATTACGGAGGACTGTTGGTGTAGCAAAGTTCTGCTCAGGACAAGCTATTTGATGATGATATCTTTAGTAAACCAATGCTGTTTTAGAAAACATGCATGATTTTTGTTTTAGTACAGAAGTTCTCGTTATAGAAACGTTATTTCAAACACAGCTTTAATACAGAATTCTATCATTATTGAAGAAATGCTTGATATTAGAAGTTCTACAGTATGAATCAATTTATAATATGTTTAGTATATGTACATTATTTCTGAATGTAGAAACTATTTGTTTTTCTGTAGTTCTTGTAAAGTATTATCCAGTATAGAATAATGGTTTTATAGATGCTGATACAAAAAATCCTCCTTAATCATTTCATAATTATCTACATATATATATATATATTTCTCTTGTACCTTTATGTTACTAGGCTTTTAAGACATTCTCAATACCTCTCTCTGGTCTGATAGAGTGTCTTTACAAGTGTTTCTGTACCTTTGTCTCCCACTTCAATGCCCATATCCTCGTTCTTTATTGTACCAATTGTTACTGGGGGTTGATCAGACATTTCTATGATTTTATCACTTCTCTTGAATTTGTCCCATCTTTAGCTCAGTAATTTTCACATTAATTCATTTTCAAATACATTCATCTTACTTTCTATATCTTTATTCACTTTCCAACTCTTATTGGGTTGTTCGTTTCATGTTTGTGAAGATTTGTTGGCTTATTGTTTCTACAGAATGATGTAGTCAGTCATGCGCTCTACCCTCCTTAATCGTCTCTTGGGATCCTGGGAGGTAACATTGTCTTATTTTCCTCCCTTCGGACCTGGCAGCCCTGGCGTCTGAGAATCTCAAACAAATATAAATCAGTCTGTTCCCTGCTCGAAACATGAGGACAACAAAAAATCACCAAAACTACAGACCTTCATAAATGGATTCTTACGTAGAATAGCCCCGGGCTGAGAATGTATGATAAAATTATGAACGAAAACTCAAAGAAGATCTAGCAGATACCAGTGAGTGAGAGATGAAAGTGCTGGCGATTGATAGGATACATATTGAGAAGACCGACCGGAAGGATTGCAAGACAGGCAATGTTTTGGAACCGACTGGAAAAGAGGAGAGGGGGAAGACCTACCTATACCTGGAGAAGAAGGGTGGAGACTGATATGAAAAAGGGTTTGTTAAACATGGAAAGATTTTGAAGAATGGCAGGAGAGGAAAAAGCTGGAAAAAAAGGGTTTTTTGAAGTCCTTGCTCCGTTGTGAGTTGAAAGGTGTAGACAAATAGCTCTTGCTGGCGTATGTTCATATTGAAACGACATTGGAATTCAAAATTGGTAATTTAGTTTTAAAACTATATAACTTGCAGTTCCATAAATTTATTAAACTTTTAAAAGCTGATGTTGCTTAGACAATGACTATCATTATTTTATTTTTAACATTTTCAGTGCAATCCAAATTTCTACTCAAAGAGGGGGAATTCTTTTATGTTTATCATTTTAATTCAGTGTGATATATACATTGTTTGCCATAAGTTATCAGTTATATGAGACCTTTATCTAGCACTCGGGAAAATATCCATAGGTGCTCCGATCTCCGCCAATCCAGCAGCGTCCAGGGCCAACACGCCAATTCGATGTTGATTAAACAATTTCCTTGCATATTTAGTATGTCGTTCTTTTCGGGCTGCACCAATAGTGACAACCATCTCTTTCGATCTGGTGGAGTGGAAATCCATCCTAAACTCCTCTGTTCGGAAAGACTCTCTCATGCGTGAAGAATGTCATTTCGATCTATGGCAGCTCCCAGTGATATTGTAGCCAAGCCAGCCAATCTATCCCGCTCGTTCATTATCCCCAACTTCTGCGTGCCACGGACAAAAAAGAAGGTGATTTATCTGATCATTGTCTGTATGAAATACCTCCACCAGTTTGTCTCACCATTCCTGATTCACTTTACGAATCATGCTCATGGAGTCAATGAGCAGGGAAAAACACGAGTAGGTGAGGGTACCAACCAGTTCACAGCCTCCTAACCCCGAACCTCCATTGTCAAACTACTTGTGGTTGTTGCGTGGGGCCCCCTGGCCTCTCTTATTATTTTTTCCCCCTGAGCTTGCTGAAAAAGCCCAAGCACAGCTGTTTGCCGGTGTTTCATTATTTATGTCTTTTCATACATCTGCAGTCAACTCTGATGTTAAGATGATGAGTTGTTCAATTTTCTTCGCGTATCTTGGCTGTTTTAATTTAGCAAGGCAATATCATATGCAATCTAGATCTTCTAGTTGACTATTTTCTACCCATCCGATGTCAATTTTCATCCTTGCAACATTTTCTCCCACACAGTCAATGGCTACTTCAAGCAAAAACGGAATTAATCAGCGTTAATTTATTCGGTTTCAACCATAAACCTATCGCTTTGGTAATCATCATTGCAGATTACACAGAGTGAACCATCATATAGGCTTTTGTTAATAGTTATTATTTTAGCTGGTATACCAAAGCATCTCAGAATAATCCACATGGAGATTCTGTGTAGACTATCAAAAATCCTTTTAAAATCAATGATAAGGAAGACCGTATCACAATGGTCACGGGGCACATAACTATGTCAAGAAATCAGTGAAAGACAATACAAAATATTCTAGAGTTATTTCTCTTCGCTTATTATGTCATCATTGTCACTTTGAGCGTTTAGTTATGAAAGTAAGATTTCTACAGTTAAGTCATCATTGTCCTTGAGCGTTTAGTGATGACAGTAAGATTTCACAGTTAAGTCATCATTGTCACTTTGAGCGTTTAGTGATGAAAGTAAGATTTCTACAGTTAAGTCATCATTGTCACTTTGTCGTCTTGTGAGTAAGATTCTCAGTTAAGTCATCATTGTCACTTTTCGTTTAGTGATATAAATTTTTACAGTTAAGTCATCATTGTCACTTTGAGCGTTTTGTGATGACAGTAGATTTCTACATTAAGTCATCATTGTCACTTTGAGCGTTTAGTGATGAAAGTAAGATTTCTACAGTTAAGTCATCATTGTCACTTTGAGCGTCTAGTGATGAAGTAATTTCTCGTTAGTCATTGTCCTTTTGCGTCTGGGGATGAAAGTAAGATTTCTACAGTTAGGGCATCATTGTCACTTTGGCGTCTAGTGATGAAAATAAGATTTCTACAGTTAAGATTTGTTTCGTGTCTGAACTAAATATTATATCATGGACAAATTGTTAAGATTAACACTTTTGGGGTAATCAAGTCATTACCTTTTATTTCTTTAATCGTTTTGTAGTAAGGATGCACTAATGAAACAGAAGTAATATTCGCAATAGAGAAAGGATAATTTTTTCCCACGATGGTGGTAGTGGGGCCCGGGTGGTTCCCCATCAATGGAGGAGGGGACAGTGGGGGCATGACCTCTTGGTCGAATTACCATTTATGATGTTGAAAAAACACATGGGAAATGCATGTGTGCAAGCATTCACTCCTTTCAATATTAAGTGTGGGGTTTTAAAGGGGTTTTGGTTCTTATCCTTTCAACAGAATAATTTTAAAACACTGAAGATGATTTCTTACCTTCAACTGTAACGGAACAGAATCCAATTGCATCTACCAGAATAGTACAAAAGAATGTGAAACTGTTGTAGGACTATAACACTTGTGACTGTAGGACAAGATGGTTGGTCTACAAGTTCCCTATTTGTAATCTGCCTTCAGCGATACAAAGTTTTATAAATAACACCAACACACATTTGGCCACATCCTCAAGCAGTTTTCAAAAACCCTCCACCTAAGCCAACACAGAAGAGGACCAAGACACTACCAAAGCGCGAGCGACAAATGGACTTTTACTACAAGAAAATAAAAGTTCAAATCCCCTTTTTGTAAATTTAGACATAGGCGGCAACGCTAAAACCCAGCAACAGATATGGATCACCCTGCCCGGCAGACGCACACAGTGCACAATCTGCGGGCAGGATAACCATTGGGTTAGCCAATGTCCACAGAAAAAAAGAACAAAGAAAACAGAAGAAATCATCATAGACTCCAGACCCACAAAAACAACCAGAGAAAAAGAAAAAACCACAGAAATACAAGAAAACACACAAACTTCATCAGAATCAGAATGCAACATTAGAGACTACACACAAGTTGAAAGCAGAAGAAAGAGAAAAAGAACTAGAAACAACACCCCAACAAACAGAACACCAGCAAACAACGCAGACACCCCAACGCCAAAGGAACAACCAATCAACAGAACACCAGAAACCCCAACACTAAAAGAACAGCTCACCACGTCGGAAACGGAAGACACGGACGAAGAAATACCCCCATCGTGGACAGAACAGGAAACAGATGAAGAAAACCCACTCTCTACACATAATCAAACTACAGACATCCAAGATGAACCAACAAAACAGCAAGTAAGAATGAATGAATAAATGAAAGAAACACACCTACACACACACACACACACACACACACACACACAAATGGCTTCCAGTAGACACAAAATACGTATTATATCTCTCAACATAAGACACTTGAAACACAAAATACAACACATCATCGACCTAACACACAGACATAACCCTGATTTCATTCTATTACAAGAAACACACATCAACAAAGCAACGCTTGCCCACAAAACAACACCCATAGGAATACAAGAGTGGCACAACATAGGAAATGGGGAAAGGGGAGTGCAACAATACAGATATCAGACGACTGGGAAACAACACACTGCCATAACGACACAGAAGGAAGAATATTGATAATACAAACTAAGCACAAACGCAGTAAGAAGATATACACAATAGTCAACATATATGCACCGGCCATACGACAAGAACAACCCCTATTCTACAAGACATTGTCACACACACTAAAAAGATACCATAACCAACACATTACAATGGGAGGAGATTTCAACTGCATCACACACAAACTTGACAACTCGGACAGAACAACAACGCGACAAAGAAAACAAGCCATAACAACACTAAACGGAATACTAGAGAAACATTCACTCGTTGATGCATATAGACATACCTTCCCAAAAGGAACGGAAACAACATATCAAGATCAAGCACATAACACAAGAGGAAATTCAAGAATAGACAAATTTTACACAGAGGTGTCTTCCAAAATTAGCAAAATAGAACACATCTCAAACACACTACAATTCACAGACCACAAAGCAGTAATTCTAACACTAAACGATGACACTACAAACAAAAGATCACCACACTGGAAATTTAACGACACCCTATTGCAAAACAAGCTCTTTACAGACACAATAACAACATTATTAGAAGACTACACCAAAGACGCACCATTGGATAATCTAATAAACTACTGGGACTTACTCAAAAACACAGTTAAAGAAGTTACACAACTACTAGCAACACAAATACAGAAAGAATCCAAACGACAAACAAGAATACTTGAAGAAGCCATAAGACTAACTGAATTGATGGACCGAAACGCACCACAAATACACACACTCAATGACGAACTAATTAAGTACAAACAACACACCTACCAAGGGGCCCTACTCAGAGCAAAACTGAACATCAACGCACACGAGATACCCTCCAGAAACCTTCTAAAAATAGAACAATACAGGCAGAAACAAAAACAAATACATGAAATTCAGAATGAAAAAGGAGAAACTCTAACAGAAGATCAGGGAATAATTAACACTTTCCACACATACTATAAGCAATTGTACAGCTAGAACACACAGCACCACAAACAGGAAATATTTGTTATACGTCAAAACTCACAGACCAAAACAAAACCACTCTAGACCAACCGTTAACAACACAAAATCTAGAAACAGCGCTAAACACATTACAAGAGAGTAAAACGCCAGGACCAGACGGACTAACCACTGGTTTCTACAAAAATTTTCCCATAATAGGGCCACTCCTACTTAAAGTATTAAATGAATCCCTAAAAACAAACCAACTACCAAATAGCATGAATCAAGCATACATAACACTAATCCCTAAGGACAGCACAGATACGCAACAAACTAAAAACTACAGACCAATATCTCTATTGAATACAGATTACAAAATACTAACTAAAACCTTGACTCTAAAATTAGCCCCCTTCATGAAAGACTTAGTTCACACAGACCAACAATGCAGTATAAAAGGCAGAAACATCATGAAAGACTTAGTTCACACAGACCAACAATGCAGTATAAAAGGCAGAAACTTCATGAAAGACTTAGTTCACACAGACCAACAATGCAGTATAAAAGGCAGAAACATCATGAAAGACTTAGTTCACACAGACCAACAATGCAGTATAAAAGGCAGAAACTTCATGAAAGACCTAGTTCACACAGACCAACAATGCAGTATAAAAGGCAGAAACTTCATGAAAGACCTAGTTCACACAGACCAACAATGCAGTATAAAAGGCAGAAACTTCATGAAAGACCTAGTTCACACAGACCAACAATGCAGTATAAAAGGCAGAAACATCATGAAAGACTTAGTTCACACAGACCAACAATGCAGTATAAAAGGCAGAAACTTCATGAAAGACCTAGTTCACACAGACCAACAATGCAGTATAAAAGGCAGAAACTTCATGAAAGACCTAGTTCACACAGACCAACAATGCAGTATAAAAGGCAGAAACTTCATGAAAGACCTAGTTCACACAGACCAACAATGCAGTATAAAAGGCAGAAACTTCATGAAAGACCTAGTTCACACAGACCAACAATGCAGTATAAAAGGCAGAAACTTCATGAAAGACTTAGTTCACACAGACCAACAATGCAGTATAAAAGGCAGAAACATCATGAAAGACTTAGTTCACACAGACCAACAATGCAGTATAAAAGGCAGAAACTTCATGAAAGACCTAGTTCACACAGACCAACAATGCAGTATAAAAGGCAGAAACTTCATGAAAGACCTAGTTCACACAGACCAACAATGCAGTATAAAAGGCAGAAACTTCATGAAAGACCTAGTTCACACAGACCAACAATGCAGTATAAAAGGCAGAAACATCATGAAAGACTTAGTTCACACAGACCAACAATGCAGTATAAAGGCAGAAACTTCATGAAAGACCTAGTTCACACAGACCAACAATGCAGTATAAAAGGCAGAAACTTCATGAAAGACCTAGTTCACACAGACCAACAATGCAGTATAAAAGGCAGAAACTTCATGAAAGACCTAGTTCACACAGACCAACAATGCAGTATAAAAGGCAGAAACTTCATGAAAGACCTAGTTCACACAGACCAACAATGCAGTATAAAAGGCAGAAACTTCATGAAAGACCTAGTTCACACAGACCAACAATGCAGTATAAAAGGCAGAAACTTCATGAAAGACCTAGTTCACACAGACCAACAATGCAGTATAAAAGGCAGAAACATCATGAAAGAATTAGTTCACACAGACCAACAATGCAGTATAAAAGGCAGAAACTTCATGAAAGACCTAGTTCACACAGACCAACAATGCAGTATAAAAGGCAGAAACTTCATGAAAGACCTAGTTCACACAGACCAACAATGCAGTATAAAAGGCAGAAACTTCATGAAAGACCTAGTTCACACAGACCAACAATGCAGTATAAAAGGCAGAAACTTCATGAAAGACCTAGTTCACACAGACCAACAATGCAGTATAAAAGGCAGAAACTTCATGAAAGACCTAGTTCACACAGACCAACAATGCAGTATAAAAGGCAGAAACTTCATGAAAGACCTAGTTCACACAGACCAACAATGCAGTATAAAAGGCAGAAACTTCATGAAAGACCTAGTTCACACAGACCAACAATGCAGTATAAAAGGCAGAAACTTCATGAAAGACCTAGTTCACACAGACCAACAATGCAGTATAAAAGGCAGAAACTTCATGAAAGACCTAGTTCACACAGACCAACAATGCAGTATAAAAGGCAGAAACTTCATGAAAGACCTAGTTCACACAGACCAACAATGCAGTATAAAAGGCAGAAACTTCATGAAAGACCTAGTTCACACAGACCAACAATGCAGTATAAAAGGCAGAAACTTCATGAAAGACCTAGTTCACACAGACCAACAATGCAGTATAAAAGGCAGAAACTTCATGAAAGACCTAGTTCACACAGACCAACAATGCAGTATAAAAGGCAGAAACTTCATGAAAGACCTAGTTCACACAGACCAACAATGCAGTATAAAAGGCAGAAACTTCATGAAAGACCTAGTTCACACAGACCAACAATGCAGTATAAAAGGCAGAAACTTCATGAAAGACCTAGTTCACACAGACCAACAATGCAGTATAAAAGGCAGAAACTTCATGAAAGACCTAGTTCACACAGACCAACAATGCAGTATAAAAGGCAGAAACTTCATGAAAGACCTAGTTCACACAGACCAACAATGCAGTATAAAAGGCAGAAACTTCATGAAAGACCTAGTTCACACAGACCAACAATGCAGTATAAAAGGCAGAAACTTCATGAAAGACCTAGTTCACACAGACCAACAATGCAGTATAAAAGGCAGAAACTTCATGAAAGACCTAGTTCACACAGACCAACAATGCAGTATAAAAGGCAGAAACTTCATGAAAGACCTAGTTCACACAGACCAACAATGCAGTATAAAAGGCAGAAACTTCATGAAAGACCTAGTTCACACAGACCAACAATGCAGTATAAAAGGCAGAAACTTCATGAAAGACCTAGTTCACACAGACCAACAATGCAGTATAAAAGGCAGAAACTTCATGAAAGACTTAGTTCACACAGACCAACAATGCAGTATAAAAGGCAGAAACTTCATGAAAGACCTAGTTCACACAGACCAACAATGCAGTATAAAAGGCAGAAACATCATGAAAGACCTAGTTCACACAGACCAACAATGCAAGTATAAAAGGTAGAAACTTCATGAAAGACCTAGTTCACACAGACCAACAATGCAGTATAAAAGGCAGAAACATCATGAAAGACCTAGTTCACACAGACCAACAATGCAAGTATAAAAGGTAGAAACTTCATGAAAGAATTAGTTCACACAGACCAACAATGCAGTATAAAAGGCAGAAACTTCATGAAAGACTTAGTTCACACAGACCAACAATGCAGTATAAAAGGCAGAAACATCATGAAACACACACATTTCATAAGAGACATAATCCAATACTCACACGATAAAGACATACAAACATCAATATTATCCCTAGACCAGGAGAAGGCCTTTGACAGAGTCTCACACGAATACCTACATGATACGTTACACGAATGCAATATAGGGCCAACCTACGCCAGCTGGATAAAACTTCTGTATAAAAACCCAGAAAGCGCGCTGATCATAAATCACACCTTATCAGAACCAATATTAATAAAAAGATCAGTGAGGCAGGGATGCCCTTTATCGCCTTTATTGTACGTATTAGCGCTGGAACCACTACTAGAAAAAATTCGCAGAGACCAGAACGTCAGGGGCACCTTTATACCTGGACTGGGGGAAAAAAAACTGATAGCATATGCAGACGACACAATATTTTTCCCACCTAACAACACATCCATAGAGAATATACTCCAAACATTCCAAGAATACGCAATAGATAGCGGGGCAAAAATAAACATACAGAAGTCCCAAATAATGGGAATAGGTAAATTTAAGTATCAACCAGATTTCCCCTTCAACTTAATACAAGTCAACAAGATAAAATTATACGGAATCCCCTTTAAAAACAACCCTTTAATAAGAAACAAAGATATATGGCAAAATATAGTCACACAGACTAAAAAACGCCTGGAAACATACAAATACACAACAAACACGATATTCGGTAGAAGCATGATAGTAAACACGTACATCATACCAACAATAACATACACATCTAACGTTTTTCAACCCCCGCCACAAACTATAAGAGAAATCCAAACTACCATCAGGAACTTCATTTTCAAAAACACACTACACGCGATAGCCACTAAGACACTAATACAACAGAAAGAGAGAGGCGGAATATCCCTACATGACATAAAAACGCGAATACAAACCCAGAGAATCTGCTTGGTAGGAGACATGATAAAACAACCTGACGAATACACTTTAGCACACTACTATATAGGCCTACGATTAACAAAACTTCACCCAATAAACAACAACACACCCCATCACTTCGGTACACTACCAAAATTCTACCAACAGTGCATCCAAAGCATAAAAGACAATGAAAACCAAATACACAAGCCCGCAAAACAGATATACACACACCTAATTAAAGTACAAGAACCAGCACTAAACAACAGAATAAAAAGAGGATACACCTATTTTGTCACAGACTACCCACAGATTTTTAGAAACTTACATAAAACGCAAACATCTAAACAAGCAAAAGAAGTCACATACAGATTACTCTTCAACATCACACCGGTTGGATACAGGACAGTAACGCGAAGCAAATGCTACCTCTGCAATCAAAAAAGACAAGAGACAGAAGACCATATTTTCTTCCATTGCAACACAATACAACTAGCTCTAAACTCACTACAAACAAAAATGAACACAAACAAGATAGACACATATAAAGCAATCATGATAAACGTACTACCACCAACACCCATAAACCCACAAAAAGAACACTATAGACTATTGGCAGAATTCCGACACCTGGTGTGGGTGTGCAGAAACAAAGCCAAATACGACCAACGACAATACAATGATAGACTATTTAGACACATTTACGAGCAGAGAATAGCAAACACGATAGAATAAACGTCACACCAACAACGCAACAAACAAACGAATCACCAACACTGGGAGATGTCGCACCCAAATCACGAATGAAAGTACGAACGAATGTATTAATTACCTAAGATCCACAAAACTAAGCCAAGTCACAGGACGAACACAACCAGACCAATCCCAAGCAAACACGACTAAGTAACATAAGAAATTGGGACATGTCACACCCAAAACACGAATGAATGCACAACAAATACACAACTACTAACTCCGAACTATGAGTATTACCTAATTTAATTGTTTATTTATTATTGCGCAGCATTTATTGGAATTATGTATGGAAATTATTGTTTATAATTATGTTGTTTTCCCTTCACCATGTATTGAAAAAAAAAAAAAAAAAAAAAGTTTAAGTAGCAAGCGGATACTACTTTGATTTTTGAGAAGAGAGAGAAACTAGAATGCCTTTAACAGAGATTTTAAATTGATTGGAACTGCTAAGAGCAACACTTAAAGCCAAAGAGAGATAGAGCGGTGAACTAACATGAAGTTGTTAACTAGTACACATCAATAAACAACCATTTACCAGAGAAGAACAGCGAGGTTTTATATATGTACTGTGAACCAAGACGACGAGATGCCGACCAGATAACTGAGGCCTAGATGAACCGCTGCCAGATGAACCGATGACCAGTGCCTGACGACCAGAGGACTGATGCCTGAAGACTATAGAAGCAGACGAGTAAACGACCCGCTGACTGTGAAGACTCGCTTTCCGCAACCAAAGACGAGACCAGTAAAGTGCCAGAAGCATCCTATTTTTCCCTGAGATTGAAGGGAATTGTGAACGACCATAGTATCCCGAACATCAACGCCAGGTAATGAACTGTTATAAGTTAATGAACTATTTTACAGTGTGGACTGAATTCCTAATAGAGACATCGGCGAGAAAAAACTAACTTTATTAATATAGACCGGCGAGCACAGAAGATAAGACATAATATTTCAGAAGGATTCAGGAATTTGATGGTGCAAGTGTTGTTATTCGATCCAGATAGACGCTAGTGAGAGTGGGACCCATTTGTACACTGAATTATAGAATTTGATGAAAACTAATTGTTGCCGTAGCTGTTGTTATTCACTCTCCAAGACAGAGAGATTGATATTACTAATGATTAAATATACTTATAAATTTTCTAATCAGTTATCTGTTGTAATTCTTTATACATGTGATCATAGTCTGTTATAGAAGCGTTATTTTTGGTGCAGCGTGTCAGGTGTCGGACTTAGTGGTAGATGCTATTTTTTTCTCTTTATATTTCTGGGGCCTTGTACCAGCGAGTGGTCTGTTACAAGCGTCTTTTTGGTGCAGCGTGACCTAGGATGTTCTTAGAATTAGATTGTCGCGGCCACAATAGTTTACTAACATTATATAGATCATAGGTCAGATAGTTTAGTAGTGTGTAGTAGTAGTAAATTCCTGGAAGTTAGTGAAGCGTGAAATTAGGTCAAACAGTAGGCCGTGTAGATTGTGACTGTAAGGAGTACTAGGTAGTGTTTTATGTGGATATTATCATTAACGATTTTGTCAATTGTTGTGCATATTAATGACTTAGTATTGCATGTTAATATTGTTTAATTTCAGATTGATATTGTGAAATTGTATTTTATATCGTATAATAGTGTGTATAAAATTATCAACATGACAGAAGCAGGGAAAACTTGGGTTAGAAGGGGTAGTAGGTTAGAAGTTTCTTTTTTTAGGCGCCTGATATGTTTCAACTGTTATGGGGTGGGGCATTTCAGCATGGCGTGCACTAGCAGAAATTATAGGCGAAGCAGAAATTTAGGACAGAGGTCAGGGAGAAGTAGTGTTTTTAGAGACAGACGAATTTATGCCATCAACTGTTTTAGAGAAATAAGGGATGTCCAGAGTAGAGAGAACAGTGATGAGAAAATGGTAGACTCATTGAAGTTAGAGTTAGTAGATAGAAGTAAAGAAAATGAAGAACTCAAAATAGAGAATTTAGAACTACTGGAAAAGTTAAAGGCAGTTATCAAAGAGAACCAATCTATGTGTATCACGATTGAAGATTTACGGAAACAGTTAGATAATGCGGGAGATGTAAATAGGAGAAAGCTAGAGTATAGGGATGTTGCTGTTGGGGAAGATAAGAGTAGGGAGGAAATGGAAGATCAGATGGTAGAGTTGAGAGGGTAAAGCGACTATGACAGTGAAAACATAGAACCTACAGATACAAAGTATTTCAGAGAAGAGTCGACGGATAGCGTTGTTGTAGGAGAAGATAAGAGTAGGAGGACATATATAGTGTAGAGATGGCAAGAAAGAAAGAAATAACCGAACAGGAGAAGATAATGCAAAGCTTGCAGAGGATAGTGCACTGGACGAACATGAGAAAAAAATGAGGAGAGGGTTGTAGAGCAGATAACTTAGAGGAGATAGTGCATTATGTGTGCACTGAGGAAAATGGTTTTTTTTTAAATTTATTGTTGCTGTAGAGAGGCGTAGTGTATGCACAATAAGAGATGATATTAAGAGATATGTGCAATTGGATATTAAGAGATAGCACTGTGTGTGCATGTGTATTGAGAGTAACACTGTGTGTGTGCATTTGATAGAAGAGTAGTACTGAGTGTACATTTATATGAAGAGATAAGATATGATATTAAGAGATATGTGCATTGGATATTAAGAGTAGCACTGTGTGTGCAGGTGTATTAAGAGATAGCACTGTGTGTGAATTTGATATTAAGAGATATGGGCATGTGTATTGAGAGTAACACTGTGTGTGAGCATTGATATAAGAATAGCACTGGGTGTGCACTGTTAAGAGATAACACTGTGGGGGTGCACTGTTAAGAGATAACACTGTGGGTGTGCATGTGTATTAAGAGATAGCACTGTGTGTGCATTTGATATAAGAGATAGCACTGCGTGTGCATTTAGTAACTTAAGAGGTAACACTGTGTGTGCACTGAGAAATATGTTGATGTACCTTAATAGATAGATAGAGATGCATTGGAGATATGCATTATCTTTGAAATATTTAAGAGGAGGTAACGGGCTTTAATAGTTTGGAGATAGTGATGTGGGTGAGTGGGAGTAACTTGAATATTTTGTTAAGTTTCCCATCCCAGGAAAGGGGGGTCCATTGGTTAATAATTTTATAAGATTGACAATCGCGTAACGATTAGTCTGCGGAGGAAGAGTTGGTGAGGAAGAATGTAAATATCGTGATTTTTTTTCTTGTATGTGTAACCAATGTGTCATGAGCTTTTGACCTGGTTAAATTTGTTGGTGGTCACTTAGTATTTTCTGTAAAAGTGTGAGGGCACTAGAGTAATGCCGAGGCGCACGAGAATTGTACTTGGAATGGAGAGTTGTGTAAAGAGGAGGGATTAGAGAAATGGTGTGTTAGGTCATTTAAATATAAATCATGTTTTGTATTTTGTGCCTGGATATTAACTTGTCATATTTTGTATATTTTCATGTACCCAACTTGAGGGAAAATCACCACCAGTTTTGAGCTGAGAGATCCAGTTGAGCTAAACCAATGTGCGCAGAGAATGTATCATGGAAAATTCCACCAGCAAAATTGTTTCACCACTTATTCTCCATGAGCACATTGTCTATCCGGCTATAGGTGTCCTGCATTGGCTCGACCGATCTTAGATGGCTGTTACCATTTTATTATTTTGTTTGTTTGTCTGTTTGCGATGTAATCTCTGTTTTGTGCATTGCTACCATGTATTGCTACATTTAAAATGGATATGTATAATATGTTGTCATGGACATGAAATTGCTGAATTATGCCATTTTTGTATAAAATTAATTTCAGATATGCATCATTGATTATTGTTGTACTCTGTTATGGTCATATGGACATTTATAACTGTTACCTTAATACCATGAAGTTTGAATTGACATGAATATGATGAATTTTGTTTTGACATATGTATGCTAGATCCTGATACTGTTCTATGAGATGGTTTTTTCATCCAGGTCAATTAGCGTACCCAGACTAGGTCATTTAGAGAGCTGATGGGTAACCGAGGTGTCCATGAGTTTTGGGTGGAGTAAATACTGTTTGTAAATTATGTGCACTTAAGTGGATGCGGATTTTCTCATGTATGTGCGGGGCATTGGAGAGGCAAGACAAAATTAAGTCTACTATCGAATTTAAGAGCTGTGCATGGAAGGCACAAGGGGAGATAAGGAGGAGATAATCAGACTTATGACTTGCGGTCCGAGTAGATGAACGGCACGAGGTGTTCTCACCTCCCTTTTGTTTGACCAGTCTCCAATGAAGGTTACAATTTTTGATAGGAGATCACGGATGAAATAGGAACATTGAAATGGTGGAAGTATGTAAACATTTCAAGAATTGAATGTATTGATCTAGCAATGTATATTGATGTAATGTTGCATTTATGAGCCGGAGTGGAAAATGACATTCACCTGATGTAATTGTTTTTTTGCTTTCAACATATGATGGTTGTATACATACGTTTTCATAGGTTTTATGTTGTACATGGTTTAGAACATTTTTTATATTTGGACTGGATGAGTTGGAAGATTGATGGTGGGACTTTAGGATAGTGTAGGGAGAAGGGACTTTAGAACTTTATGGATAGAGCTAAAGTTCTAGATGGCATAGGATGGTCTGTAACAGTTTCACTGTTATGTCTAGGGTATATTCGGGGGCAACCCAAACCACCCCCTTTATTGCACTGGGTGTCCTTGAGTCTGTAGGTAAACACCTTGTTTACCAATATTTAATTGCTGACCAGCAGTTTACAGACTCAGGACATTAGTGTAATCCCATGGTTTTCGGGGACTCCTTTAGTCTCGAAAATCTCGAGACCAGGGCAGGGGCCGGCTGGGATTGCGAGTGGAACATAAGTGAAGAAAGAGAGATCAACATAACAGACTGACTAGAGAAGTTGAGTAGAACGGATCATAATAATGTTTAAGTAGCAAGCGGATACTACTTTGATTTTTTTGAGAAGAGAGAGAAACTAGAATGCCTTTAACAGAGATTTTAAATTGATTGGAACTGCTAAGAGCAACACTTAAAGCCAAAGAGAGATAGAGCGGTGAACTAACATGAAGTTGTTAACTAGTACACATCAATAAACAACCATTTACCAGAGAAGAACAGCGAGGTTTTATATATGTACTGTGAACCAAGACGACGAGATGCCGACCAGATAACTGACGCCTAGATGAACCGATGCCAGATGAACCGATGACCAGTGCCTGACGACCAGAGGACTGATGCCTGAAGACTATAGAAGCAGACGAGTAAACGACCCGCTGACTGTGAAGACTCGCTTTCCGAAACCCAAAAAAGACGAGACCAGTAAAGTCCAGAAGCATCCTTTTTTTCCCTGAGATTAAAGGGGAATTGTGAACGACCATAGTATCCCGAACATCAACGCCAGGTAATGAACTGTTATAAGTTAATGAACTATTTTACAGTGTGGACTGAATTCCTAATAGAGACATCGGCAGAAAAAACAACTTTATTAATATAAAACCGGCGAGCACAGAAGATAAGACATAATATTTCAGAAGGATTCAGGGAATTTGATGGTGCAAGTGTTGTTATTCGATCCAGATAGACGCTAGTGAGAGTGGGACCCATTTGTACACTGAATTATAGAATTTGATGAAAACTAATTGTTGCCGTAGCTGTTGTTATTCACTCTCCAAGACAGAGAGAGATTGATATTACTAATGATTAAATATACTTATAAATTTTCTAATCAGTTATCTGTTTTAATTCTTTATACATGTGATCATAGTCTGTTATAGAAGCGTTATTTTTGGTGCAGCGTGTCAGGTGTCGGACTTAGTGGTAGATGCTATTTTTTTTTTCTCTTTATATTTCTGGGCCTTGTACCAGCGAGTGGTCTGTTACAAGCGTTTTTTTGGTGTGCGTGACCTAGGATGTTCTTGGGAATTAGATTGTCGCGGCCACAATAGTTTACTAACATTATATAGATCATAGGTCAGATAGTTTAGTAGTGTGTAGTAGTAGTAAATTCCTGGAAGTTAGTGAAGCGTGAAATTAGGTCAAACAGTAGGCCGTGTAGATTGTGACTGTAAGGAGTACTAGGTAGTGTTTTATGTGGATATTATCATTAACGATTTTTGTCAAATGTTGTGCATATTAATGACTTAGTATTGCATGTTAATATTGTTTAATTTCAGATTGATATTGTGAAATTATTTATATCGTATAATAGTGTGTATAAAATTATCAACATGACAGAAGCAGGGAAAACTTGGGTTAGAAGGGTATTAGGTTAGAAGTTTCTTTTAGGCGCCTGATATGTTTCAACTGTTATGGGGTGGGGCATTTCAGCATGGCGTGCACTAGCAGAAATTATAGGCGAAGCAGAAATTTAGGACAGAGGTCAGGGAGAAGTAGTGTTTTTAGAGACAGACGAATTTATGCCATCAACTGTTTTAGAGAAATAAGGGATGCCCAGAGTAAGAGAACAGTGTGAGAAAATGGTAGACTCATTGAAGTTAGAGTTAGTAGATAGAAGTAAAGAAAATGAAGAACTCAAAATAGAGAATTTAGAACTACTGGAAAAGTTAAAAGGCAGTTATCAAAGAGAACCAATCTATGTTATCACGATTAAAGATTTACGAAACAGTTAGATAATGCGGAGATGTAAATAGGAGAAAGCTAGAGTATAGGGATGTTGCTGTTGGGGAAGATAAGAGTAGGGAAAAATGGAAGATCAGATGGTAGAGTTGAGAGGGTAAAGCATATGACGGTGAAAACATAGAACCTACAGATACAAAGTATTTCAGAGAAGAGTCGACGGATAGCGTTGTTGTAGGAGAAGATAAGAGTAGGGAGGACATATATAGTGAAAGAGATGGCAAGAAAAAAAGAAATAACCGAACAGGGAGAAGATAATGCAAAGCTTGCAGAGGATAGTGCACTGGACGAACATGAGAAAAAAATGAGGAGAGGGTTGTAGAGCAGAAAACAGAGGAGATAGTGCATTATGTGTGCACTGAGGAAAATGTTTTTTAAGTTTATTGTTGCTGTAGAGAGGCGTAGTGTATGCACAATAAGAGATGATATTAAGAGATATGTGCAATTGGATATTAAGAGATAGCACTGTGTGTGCATGTGTATTAGGAAGTAACACTGTGTGTGTGCATTTGATAGAAAGTAGTACTGAGTGTACATTTATATGAAGAGATAAGATATGATATTAAGAGATATGTGCATTGGATATTAAGTAGCATGTGTGTGCAGGTGTTTTAAAGAGATAGCACTGTGTGTGAATTTGATATTAAGAAAATATGGGCATGTGTATTGGAGTAACACTGTGTGTGAGCATTGGATATTAAGAATAGCACTGGGTGTGCACTGTTAAGAGATAACACTGTGGGGTGCCTGTTAGAGATAACACTGTGGTGTGCATGTGTATTAAGAGATAGCACTGTGTGTGCATTTGATATAAGAATCCCTTTGCGTGTGCATTTAGTAACAGAGGAAACACTGTGTGTGCACTGAGAAATATGTTGGATGTACCTTAATAGATAGATAGAGATGCATTGGAGATATGCATTATCTTTGAAATATTTAAAAAGGAGGAAACGGGCTTTAATAGTTTGGAGATAGTGATGTGGGTGAGTGGGAGTAACTTGAATTTTTTTGTTAAGTTTCCCATCCCAGGAAAGGGGGGGTCCTTTGGTTAAAAATTTTTATAAGATTGACAATCGCGTAACGATTAGTCTGCGGAGGAAGAGTTGGTGAGGAAGAATGTAAATATCGTGATTTTTTTTTCTTGTAGGGTTAACCAATGTCATGAGCTTTTAACCTGGTTAAATTTGTTGGTGGTCACTTAGTATTTTCTGTAAAAGTGTGAGGGCACTAGAGTAATGCCGAGGCGCACGAGAATTGTACTTGGAATGGAGAGTTGTGTAAAGAGGAGGGGTTAGAGAAATGGTGGGTTAGGTCATTTAAATATAAATCATGTTTTGTATTTTGTGCCTGGATATTAACTTGTCATTTTTTGTATTTTTCATGTACCCAACGAGGAAAATCAGCCACAGTTTTGAGCTGAGAGTCAGTTAGGCTAAACCAATGTCCCATGAGAATGTATCAGGGAAAATTCCCCCAAACAAAATTGTTTCACCACTTATTCTCCATGAGCACATTGTCTATCCGGCTATAGGTGTCCTGCATTGGCTCGACCGATCTTAGATGGCTGTTACCATTTTATTATTTTGTTTGTTTGTCTGTTTGCGATGTAATCTCTGTTTTGTGCATTGCTACCATGTATTGCTACATTTAAAATGGATATGTATAATATGTTGTCATGGACATGAAATTGCTGAATTATGCCATTTTGTAAAAAATTAATTTCAGATATGCATCATTGATTATTGTTGTCTCTGTTATGGTCATATGGACATTTATAACTGTTACCTTAATACCATGAAGTTTGAATTGACATGAATATGATGAATTTTTTTTTTTGACATATGTATGCTAGATCCTGATAATGTTCTATGAGATGGTTTTTTTATCCGGTCAATTAGCGTACCAGACTGGTCATTTAAAAGCTGATGGGTAGGGTGTCCATGAGTTTTGGGTGGAGTAAATACTGTTTGTAAATTATTTCCAAGAGTTGTTAGTTTAATACAAAATATATTTTTTACTGTGAACCTAAGTGGTTCTGTATCTCTGGTACACTCAGCTTAAATAAAGTTTAAGAACTCTAAGTACTGAATTTATTTATTTAAAAAATGTGACCAACTGTGCTCTTCCAAACTTAATGGTAAAGTGACACATTGCCCTTCGAACGCCTTTCACAAGATGACACAATATCCATTGTTTAGAAACAATGGATATTGTTCTATCTTGGCAACATCCTTTCCAGATCAGCATCATAGACTCTGAGAGCAACAATAGGATACATAAAGCCAGCATGAGTTATCAGTTATATGAGGACTATCATCATCGTGTAACAGTTTCACTGTTATGTCTAGGGAGGGATATTCGGGGGGCAACCAAACCCCTTTTTTCACTGGGGGTCCTTGAGTCTGTGGTAACACCCTTTTTTACCAATATTTAATTGCTGACCAGCAGTTTACAGACTCAGGACATTAGTGTAATCCCATGGTTTTCGGGGACTCCTTTAGTCTCGAAAAACTCGAGACCAGGCAGGGGCCGGCTGGGATTGCGAGTGGAACATAAGTGAGAAAGAGATCAACATAACAGACTGACTAGAAGTTGAGTGAACGGATCATAATAATGTTTAAGTAGCAGCGGATACTACTTTGATTTTGAGAAAAGAGAAACTAGAATGCCTTTAACAGAGATTTTAAATTGATTGGAACTGCTAAAAGGGAACACTTAAAGCCAAAGAGAGATAGAGCGGTGAACTAACATGAAGTTGTTAACTAGTACACATCAATAAACAACCATTTACCAGAGAAGAACAGCGAGGTTTATATATGTACTGTGAACCAAGACGACGAGATGCCGACCAGATAACTGAGGCCTAGATGAACCGCTGCCAGATGAACCGATGACCAGTGCCTGACGACCAGAGGACTGATGCCTGAAGACTATGAAACAACGAGTAAACGACCCCCTGACTGTGAAGACTCGCTTTCCGCAACCAAAGACGAGACCAGTAAATTGCCAGAAGCATCCTATTTTTTCCCCGAGATTGAAGGGAATTGTGAACGACCATAGTATCCCGAACATCAACGCCAGGTAATGAACTGTTATAAGTTAATGAACTATTTTACAGTGTGGACTGAATTCCTAATAGAGACATCGGCGAGAAAAAACTAACTTTATTAATATAGACCGGCGAGCACAGAAGATAAGACATAATATTTCAGAAGGATTCAGGAATTTGATGGTGCAAGTGTTTTTATTCGATCCAGATAGACGCTAGTGAAGTGGGGCCCATTTGTCACTGAATTATAGAATTTGATGAAAACTAATTGTTGCCGTAGCTGTTGTTATTCACTCTCCAAGACCGAGAGATTGATAACAAGTGGTTAAAATAGACTTATGAATTTTCTAATCAGTTATCTGTTGTAATTCCTTATACCTGTGATCATAGTCTGTTACAAACGTCATTTTTGTTGTTGTTGTTATTCACTCTCCAAGACAGAGATTGATATACTAATGATTAATATACTTATAAATTTTCTAATCATTATTTTTTGAATTCCTTATACCTGTGATCATAGTCTGTTCAACGTCATTTTTGTGGTTTTAAATTTACTCTCCCAAAACAGAAAATTGATATTACTAATGTTAAATAACTTATAAATTTTCTAATCAGTTATCTGTTGTAATTCCTTATACCTGGGGATCATAGTCTGTTACAAACGTCATTTTTGTGGTTGTTGTTATTCACTCTCAAGAGAGGAGATTGATATTACAATGATTAAATATCTTATAAATTTTCTAATCAGTTATCTGTTGTAATTCTTTATACATGTGATCATAGTCTGTTATAGAAGCGTTATTTTTGGTGCAGCGTGTCAGGTGTCGTGGTAGATGCTATTTTTTTTTCTCTTTATATTTCTGGGCCTTGTCCAGCGGTGGTCTTTACAATCGCATCCAGGCCGTCCATAGTGTTCCGATCTCCGCCTCAACAAAACAGCGTCAGCGGCCCAATACGCAGTTCAATGTTGAAATTTAAACCCAAACTCTTTGTACATTTGGTATGCGTTTCGATTAGGATGCACCAATATCGAACCAGTGTCTCTTAATCAGGTCAGCGAATTAGATTCACACCCAAAAACTCCTGTTCGGAAAGACCCTCTCAATGCGATAAGAATGCCTTTCCGTCCATTGCAGCTCCCTCTGATATTGTAGCCATGCCAGCAAATATATCTGCACGTTCATTACCACTGACTTCTGAGTGCGCAGGGACAAAAATTAAAGTGATTTATCTGGCCCTAGAACAAATGCACGAATCTACTGGCCGATGTCAATAAAATATTGACCAAGTTCCCAAACAATAAAAAACAGCAGCGAAACGTCTTGAGAGAATCCCTACCCCTCGGGCGCAAAACATAAAGTTCGTTTTAGTGACTGAAACTGCCACCCACTAACCTCCCCTCCCCGGAAAAAGAAACCGGACAGAGGTACTGTTTCGATAACAACTAACATCCCCAGAAAACTCAGGCGTGTGATCCTAACGGAACAGCCACTCTTGAGACAAGAGGCAGGTACTGTTGCTGTCACAACTATCATCTGAAGAACTGGGGTGGGGGATGGTGGCGAGCGCAAAATCTCAGTTGCGTTGCTGGGGCTGATTGAAATACCCTCTACATTATTTGTGTTGGCCAAGTCCGGTGTTTTCCCCAAAAATTTGGGAAAATGGGAAATAAGAACTGCAAATTAAAGTACCGACGCGCCTCGAAAAAGGCTGAGAATGTTCTACTCCGGAACAAACTCAAAGTGGACAGAAAGTAAAGACCGACCAGGCAAAGATCCGACGGTATCCGGATCGATATTGACGAAGGCCGAAATATTACACGATGTTTTATACAAGTAATACACCGTCATGATACCTTATAAGTCCGTGAAATGTTCATAATCCGGAACGACCTACAGTCAGAAAGGGGATAACGGGAGTAACTCACTGTTCGGGGAGATCAGAAAAGCCAAAATATCGGCAAAATACTGTTTGAAAAGGCGGGGATCCGGGAAGAAATAGTCGGCGAAGGTCGACCATGGGCTAGCTACCCCAGTAAATCACAGCTGGCTGAAACCGGATGGGCAGGCCTAGTCACCATGGGCGAAGAATCTTGTTGAATATTTGCGTATAATTAGAATGCTTATTATTCATGTCATTGTGATGATTGTTTCGTTTAGTTACATCTGAAAACTGGTTTAATTTTTAATTTAATTTTGTTTTCAATAGAATTAAAATAAGAAAACTATCATACCTCAAAAAAGAATGAGAAATTAAGGTATTGTGAAAAAGCACCAATAGTTAGAGAAAAGCATCATGAAGAAGTCCTACAGTCAAGGGGGGGAGAGGTAGAACGGAGACGATGTATTCATGTGTAACTGATGATTTCAGCATGACAGCTGCAGAGACGGACATCTGGCCAATTAGAATGTATTTCGAAAGTCCGTTAGGATTAAAGTTGTTCTCGTAACAAGCTATGGGATAATTATTTAAACGCGAGTAATTACCTAGAAATTTTTTTTGGGGAAAAATAGAACCACTGTTACCTGCCATAAATGTCGTAGGCGACTGAGGAGGTTTGGCTGAAATTTGGATGACGTGTCTAAACGTGTAAGTTTTATGCGTTTATAGGCCTACCAAACAATTTTGCAACGTATACACGTTCTTGGCAAAGATCAACATATCACAAAAGTGATTAAAATTGGTCGCAAAGAATGAACGCAAGAAAAGTAGAAAAAGATTATGTTAAACAATAAGGCTACAAATGTAACCTTGTCCGATCTCTTTTTATGTCAACAAATGCGATGTGTTATCGCATTTTACAACCACCATTTGATCTGCAAAAATTTCTTTTATGATTCAATATATACATGCCACATATTTTAATTTTGTTGTTTGCCTGTTCTAATAGTTATTTGCACCTGTTTACTCCATCAATTACTACTAGTACTAGTCTTACTAGTACAGTAAGAACAACAAAAGGAATGACCGACTGGTTCTCCATTATATCTGGTGTCAGACAAGAGTATGTCCTCCCACCACTACTATTTATCACATATATGGATAACATAACTCAAGAACCAAATGCAGATAATGATGAAATAAATTAACAGCTTTTTGAAAGATGATCAGTGCCTGATACACCAGAATGAACAAGATCTACAACAACATATTGGCACCTTGAACCAAAATTGTATAAATCATGATATGAACAATCAATAATACTAACAACCAAAATAATGAATATAGGAAGAAAACATAATAAACTACACATCCATGTCAGTGACACTACAATCAATCAAGTACAAGAATTAAAATACTTAGGAAGGAGATTTAGAGAAGATGGAAGACTAGAGGGAGAGAGAGATAGAGGCTAGAGTGCAAAAAGCAAATGCTGTAACCTACCAGTAAGCCTCATTGTTAAAGGCACCCACATATCTCTACTAACAGCTAAACAATATAGATCAACAACATTTTTATACTTACTTTGTGTTACCAGGGCCAAACATAGACAATGAGCAAAGCGCAATCACAAAAAACAACTATATGTGAAATGCGCTGCCTGCGAAAAGTTATCAACACCATCAGAAAAGACAGAATTACCAAAATCAACATACGAAAGAAAGTTGGTGCAAAACGTTGCTTAAATTACATTGTCAAATAAAGAAATAATGGTTTTGACAACTTATTAAGAATGCATCCAAACTCCACAGTGTACAAAGTCTTCTACAACAGAATAGCAGGAAAGAAAGCGAGAGGAAGAATACGAAAAAGATGGTTAGATGGCATAGCAGAATCCTGTCAAAGAGCAAAAATAACAATCCACAAGCCACCAGAAAAGTACATGACAAAGAAAGAAAACTATGACACTGGGCAACAACCTGGTAGCAGTGTTACGAAAAAAGAAGAGAAGAAGAATAGTTATTGCATGTTTTATTCGTTGTCGGCGTACATCAATGTATTATCTACATAACGTGATTGATTTACTATTTGTTGCTGGCGTACGTCAATGTATTATCTACATAACGTGGTTGATTTACTATTCGTTGCTGGCGTACGTCAATGTATTATCTACATAACGTGGTTGATTTACTATTTGTTGCTGGCGTATGTCAATGTATTATCTACATAACGTGGTTGATTTACTATTTGTTGTCGGCGTACGTCAATGTATTATCTACATAACGTGTTTGATTTACTATTCGTTGCTGGCGTACGTCAATGTATTATCTACATAACGTGGTTGATTTACTATTCGTTGCTGGCGTACGTCAATGTATTATCTACATAACGTGGTTAATTTACTATTCGTTGCTGGCGTACGTCAATGTATTATCTACATAACGTGGTTGATTTACTATTTGTTGTCGGCGTACGTCAATGTATTATCCACATAACGTGGTTGATTTACTATTTGTTGCTGGCGTACGTCAATGTATTATCCACATAACGTGGTTGATTTACTATTTGTTGTCGGCGTACGTCAATGTATTATCTACATAACGTGATTGATTTACTATTTGTTGTCGGCGTACGTCAATGTATTATCCACATAACGTGGTTGATTTACTATTTGTTGCTGGCGTACGTCAATGTATTATCTACATAACGTGGTTGATTTACTATTTGTTGCTGGCGTACGTCAATGTATTATCTACATAACGTTGTTGATTTACTATTTGTTGTCGGCGTACGTCAATGTATTATCTACATAACGTGTTTGATTTACTATTCGTTGCTGGCGTACGTCAATGTATTATCTACATAACGTGGTTGATTTACTATTCGTTGCTGGCGTACGTCAATGTATTATCTACATAACGTGGTTAATTTACTATTCGTTGCTGGCGTACGTCAATGTATTATCTACATAACGTGGTTGATTTACTATTGTTGTCGGCGTACGTCAATGTATTATCCACATAACGTGGTTGATTTACTATTTGTTGCTGGCGTACGTCAATGTGTATCTACATAACGTGGTTGATTTACTATTTGTTGTCGGCGTACGTCAATGTATTATCCACATAACGTGGTTGATTTACTATTTGTTGCTGGCGTACGTCAATGTATTATCCACATAACGTGGTTGATTTACTATTTGTTGTCGGCGTACGTCAATGTATTATCTACATAACGTGGTTGATTTACTATTTGTTGTCGGCGTACGTCAATGTATTATCTACATAACGTGATTGATTTACTATTTGTTGTCGGCGTACGTCAATGTATTATCCACATAACGTGGTTGATTTACTATTTGTTGCTGGCGTACGTCAATGTATTATCTACATAACGTGGTTGATTTACTATTTGTTGCTGGCGTACGTCAATGTATTATCTACATAACGTTGTTGATTTACTATTTGTTGTCGGCGTACGTCAATGTATTATCTACATAACGTGGTTGATTTACTATTTGTTGCTGGCGTACATCAATGTATTATCTACATAACATGGTTGATTTACTATTCGTTGCTGGCGTACGTCAATGTATTATCTACATAACGTGGTTGATTTACTATTCGTTGCTGGCGTACATCAATGTATTATCTACATAACGTGGTTGATTTACTATTTGTTGCTGGCGTACATCAATGTATTATCTACATAACGTGGTTGATTTACTATTCGTTGCTGGCGTACATCAATGTATTATCTACATAACGTGGTTGATTTACTATTTGTTGCTGGCGTACGTCAATGTATTATCCACATAACGTGGTTGATTTACTATTTGTTGTCTCGTACGCCATGTATTATCTACTAACGTTGTTGATTTACTATTCGTTGCTGGCGTACGTCAATGTATTATCTACATAACGTGATTGATTTACTATTCGTTGCTGGCGTACGTCAATGTATTATCTACATAACGTGGTTGATTTACTATTTGTTGCTGGCGTACGTCAATGTATTATCTACATAACGTGGTTGATTTACTTTTGGTCCATTGATGTAAACAGCCATAGAGAGAGAGAACACATTCTTCTCGCACTCTTCTCTTTAAGTTAACATGCAGCAAGTAACTTTTGCTAATTCTTATTATTTTCCTTTGTTCACAGTATAAGTTGTTCATCATTCTGCTGTTTTCTTCAAGTCTATATCTCTTCGAGGCAATTCATTTGTTTACATTGAATTTTGTCAAATATATTTGTGTAATCAGAAAATATACATTATTGCGTTGTTATACTTCTATGCACTGTTCTGGTAATATTTTATTTTAAAAATGCTGTATTAGTTGCACAGTTCTTTCTAGAACGTAATTGGTTGTTGTTAAATTTGTTTTACAGTTAACAAAACCAATTTATTATGTATGTTCTTTAACTCTTTCATTCCGTAATTTAGTTTACGGTCCCATGTCTGATTCATCTACAACGTCGCTTATTTATGATATTGCTCATATTCAGTTTCTGACACTGTGACATCAGTTCTTGGTTAGAGATAGCATTTGGTCAGAGTATATTATTAAGATGTTTTGTAGACAATTAGTATGGCATGTGAAAAGTGTGTACATATCTTATTTGATCTATCTCTTGCTTTCTGATCTGTATAGTAAAGTTAAAAGCACACCACTGTTGTATGTATTGGTCTTAGTTTTGATGAAGTATTGACATTTCTTGCTTGATAAAAGTCTTTTAATTGAAACTTTACTGTATAAGATTTTCGTATTTTCTAAAATTACATTTTTCGTGTCGTCGAATATTTCCTTTCGTTTTCTAAAACCGAATTCATGATGTCGTTTCTGGACATGGATGAACATTTGAGAATGTATCATTTCTGGTCACTGCATCCGTCATCTTCTGTCCTTTGATGACAGCGGATACCAAACACATACAAAATAATGCAGTCTTATCAATCACTATTGAGTTGAAAGACTGATACCACAGACTTTGTCCACACCTGTCTTTGATCTTCTGTAACATGTTCATTTAGTCATAATAACAACAGCATACATTGGTGAAAATATGAACATTAGCCATCCTATCTTGTTTTTTAACCTTATAATCCACATTGCCATAATGTTGATGGTGTGGTAAAAGTATTAATTAATGGTTTCCTCATCGGTTGGTCTTTTGTTGGCCTGGTCGCATCGTGAGCGTCTGTAGCTCAAGCGGTAGTGAGCTCGATCACAGACCCAAGCGTACCTGGTTCAAACCCACGGTGGGCAAGTTTGGAAGCAAATTCGTCCCGTGGGATTTTTACAAAAGGTAAAAATAGACCTCACCGTTCGAAAGCAATGAAACTACTGAACGTATAAGTGGTGCCAGAAAATCAACGACTCGTTTACTGTGGTTGATGGCTACGTCCTTTGGATATGCCACGATTTTCATCAGTTGGTTGCATCCTTTGTAATCGTCGTATAGCTTATTCTCCATTCTTCTAGAAATATTTGCTAATTCTCTATATCAGTGGCGGCTTGTGATCATTCTTGTTGGTGGGGCCAGACATATATTTTCGGAAAAATCATGGTTTCCGTTAGGATATATTTTAATGTATAAAATAATAATAAACAGTTACACCTTATTTTTGGTGGGACCGGCCTACTGGCCTAATGGCAAGACGTCACTGCGCTATATCATTTATAATTTTGCTCCAGAATAGCGGTGTTTCTGATTCTTCCCTTATCACTATGTATATGCAAACTCCAACTTTGTCTGATTCTTTATTCTTCTTCTGATACATAATGTCTTCATTTATCTCTAGATATCGAGATAAGCTCAATGTTTATGTTCAAATTCTCATCTGCCTTTGCTATATGAATAAGTTCTAACAGGTTTGCATGGATTAGTCACTGTTGAACATATTTTTCTCTTTATGCTTTGCGTTCTCTTTTACTCAGCATATCCTTCTTCAATAGAGTTTGATTATATATATTATTTTTCACAGCTGATTGTTTATTGTGGTAATTGTTTGTCCATCAAACGTGAGGATGACTATTATGTACATCAATGTTTATTCATCAGCACTTGAGGAAAGTAACTATTGTTGATGTGTACAGATATGGCTGTTTGGTTGAGTTTGGACATGGAAAAGTCCTTGGAAGTTCAAGTATCAAATTTATCAGATTACTCCCAGCTTATTAACTTTCCTAACCTGTCTGTTTATGTTATACATAACTTGATCGTCATGTTTTTGACTGTCATTGCTGGCCTGGTCGCAGCTTTTTCAAACAATATACCTAATATTATCTTTTACTCTCTATTTTGTCTTTTTCAATTTATTCTACAAAGATGTTGTACTTAAGTGTGTATGATTGAGTAATTATTTCTGTATGTCTTTCATGTGCTAAAATTATATCTCATGTTCATGATGATAATCATTCTCTCTGTTTGTATTTTATGTATCGGAAGAGATTCTTCCCAGCCAACCTGACAATGTTATTTATATAGCAGTTTTGTGTTTTGTTTTGTAGTAGAATTAAATTAATTTTAAATGTAAGATATAGTTTTTTTGTTTGTTTCTGGATTGTGTACCTGGATTAGGTAATAATTCTGATGTTAAATTGTTATTGTCTCTGTTCTCCTATTTTTAGTCTCCTTCACTTTTAGTACAAGTTTTGATATAATTAATTTGTCTGAGACAAGTTATATGCAAGGTAGAAAGTTTGGACACTTCTTATTCTGTCCATGTCCAGTATTTTGATTCGTATTGTAAAGTAGATAACACACAGTTGCAGTATATATTACATCTTACTTTTGTAATAGCTAACATACTAACTTGTAATTGTTTCATCTACTTTAAGTTCTAACATTTCAACATTCGTTAACAAATGTAAACTTATGTAATAGAAGGTTTGATTTCAGAATGTTGACTTCCCCTCAGGTTTAATATTTCTATTTTATGAAACAAGTTGCCTGTTTGACCTCATTCTCTTTACCCATTGTATCAGAGATAATTGTTGCTTCTACTTTCTTGAGACAATATGTATTGCAGGAACGGGTAGTCAGTCTCATTCTCCAGTCAGTCAAATCAACCAGCCCTGAAAATGATTGCCGCTAGAGTGTCGGACCCATACAGGGCCGTCTCGGCAATCGATGCAAATCGAGAAACGAGGCCGAGACGAGTAGGAGGGCAGTCGCGGTGAGTGTGGAAGCCTGGGAGCGATCAAGGTGGAACCGCCTTGGGTGCAGATCTTGGTGGTAGTAGCAAATATTCAAACGAGAACTTTGAAGACTGAAGTGGAGAAGGGTCCATGTGAACAGTAGTTAAACATGGGTCAGTTTGTCCTAAGAGAAAGAAAAACTCAGTTCTGACCACGGGTCACTCTGTCTTTGTCTACGAAATGATAAATTAGAGTCAGCCCGCAGCCTATCGAAAGGAATCAGGTTAATTTTTCCCGAACCTGGACACGGAGACTGGTCCTCTGGGGCCACGTGCGTGCACAAACGAAGTGGGGACGTCGCGGAAGCCCTGTTTTCTTTGTAAGAGAGCCACATCCTGGAATCTGCTTGCCCGGAGATAGGTACCGCGGCTCCGTAAAGCACCGCGGCTCTTGCGGTGTCGGTGCGCTCCGTCGGCCCTTGAAAACCACACGGAGACGGTGTGAATTTCGTGCCAGGCCGTAGCCATATCCTCAGCAGGTCTCCGAGGTGCACAGCCTCTAGTCGATAGAACAATGTAGGTAAAGGAAGTCGGCAAATTGGATCCGTAACTTCGGGAAAAGGATTGCCTCTGAGGGATTGGTCAGTCCGGCCGGGGTACGAAGCGGGACTGGGATGAGCCCGGGCTGGGCGAGGCCACCGTCGCTTGTCGGCGGACCGGCCGAGCTCGAAACTTGGCTGCAACCTTCCCGTGGACCGCGCCAGCTATGCTGCGGAGCCTCCCCTGCGTCGTCCACATCGGCTGGCATTCAACAGCCAACTCAGATCTGGTAGGGACCAGAGGAATCTGTCTGTCTATTTAAAACAAAGCATTGCGACGGCCTCGTCATCTAATTAGTGACGCGATGAATGATTAACTAGATTTCCACTGTCTCTATCTACTATCTAGCGAAACCACAGCCAAGTGAACGGGCTTGGTAGAATCAGCGGAAAAGAAGACACTGTTGAGGTTGACTCTAGTCCGACTTTGTGAAGACACATGAAGGGTGCAGCGTGCTTTGGCACTCCCAGTGCACGGTATATGTGGTACATCAGGTGACGGTGGCAAAAGGTAAGACTGCGATAAAACTCCGTACATGAGGCCAAGCGCGGACGAAAATAATGGGTAGAGTTGGCGGAGCGTAAAACCCAAAGTTACGTTCTAGCGCTTTACGAAACTGCCCTCTCTCTGAGACAGCCGGGCAGGGTAAGATTGTTCACGGAATTACCATCCCCGGAAATATAAGGGCGGGTGATAACCGGCGAGTGCAAAATCTAAAGCTGCACTTATAGCACCGATTGAAATGACCAATTCATTATGATTTGCGGAGCCTAAGTCCAGGGTTCCCCGGATCAAAGGAAACGAAAGAGCAAAATGCAAATTGCCTAGTGCCAACCCGAGCGTCCATAAAGCGTCCCGGACTCTGTTCCTTCGTAGGGAACCACTGCTGCCTGTAGTTTTAGTTGGGGACAACAAAAGACTAGCGGAGTAAACCGGAAACAAAACTGTACGGTAGGCAAACCAGGAAGTCCATTAACAAAACTGGTGTAGCTGGGAAGATGACGTTCATCAACCTGGGAGGGCAGGTCGTCTAAGGGTCGCTGCCCTGAAAGAAAATAGCAACCTGCTGCCTTGTGGGTTTGGCTGGGGACAGCCAAAGGCTAACGAGCTATTGTCTATTGTCTATTCCCAGGCGGAAGATGTATTTGGCTGTCCACTCTTGCTGTTAAGCGTAGGGATGGGAGCTTTAATTTTCGTTCTAGGGCTAGATAAGTCGCGCTTGTTGTGTTGTATCCGTGTTTATGTAATGTGGTCTTAATATTGTCAATCCATCTTTTTCTTGGTCTTCCCTTAGCTCTAGTACCCAATCTCTTTTTATTGTATTTAACGGAGAGCAAGCCAGAAACGTTAGTTGAAATCGGATACACGGCGGAAGGATAAAGCAACGAGCTCAAATTGGCACTGAATGTTGTGACGTAGCTACCCATGCTAAGGTTGCATGGACCAATTTTTGTCATGAATATGTTTACTTTAGAATCTCGATATGGTGCTACCCTGGAGATCCGTAAGAGCAGGACAGTGCCGGGCCCTATGCCTCGAAGGGCGCGTTTTACTCCCGACGGTCCCACCCTCCAACTCGGCAAAGCGGCGAGCGAGGTCCACGGGAAAAAGCTACTCGTTCAATACGGCAAAGTATTGACCAGCGACGATTAAACATTGTCCAATGGGATGCCGAAGGCATTCATCACAAAAAGCAAGCACTCGCAATAAGACTTGCAGAAGACCAAATTGATGTTGCGTGCATACAAGAAACCCATCTAAATGCAACCATAGATTCGAGATCAGGGTACCAAACCTTCACATTATACCGAGTACGGCGCAAGGGTGGAGTCCTCACTCTAGTACGAAACTGCATTCCAGCAAAGCAAGTGGATATAACCACAGGAAGTACCGGCGCGAGAGATCATAGGCGATGCTAATTACATGTGATAATGCAGATTGTATGTATAACTTATACTGCCCAAGCGACATCTCGCTGTCACTCGATACAATGAGTATCAATGATACAGCATGCATGGTGGTCGGCGATTTCAACAGCCACTCAGAAAGATGGGGCTACCTCGAAACGAACAGCAGAGGCGTAGAAGTGGAAGACTGGGAGATAGAGAACAACATTTTCCTCATCCATACCCCAGACGACCCGCTCATCTTCTACTCAAGAAGGTGGCATACGACTAACACCCCGATTTGGCCTTCGTAACAAGTGACCTTTCCACAAAAACATTACGTACGGTCACAAAGCAACTCGGTGATGGTGACCATAGGCCTAATCAACCTGCAGTAGGCCTAAAATTTGTACCTGAGCCCAAATTGGTTGCCACGCTGGAACTACAAAAAAACAAATTGGAAACACTATAGGGCACTGACAGATGCCAATGTTGAGCGCATCAACATGCATGATAAGATACACATGCGGTCCGTGGAAGGGAACTCTCACATGCAATCCTGAAAGTGGAACGGAAACTATTCCTAGAGGCGCACGGAAGGGTTTCGCAGAACACCCAAAATCACAATATTAAGCTTATTAAAAACAATAATACAGCTATGTCTACATTCTTTTTTCTGTCATGACTCTACTGCAAATATCAACATTGACCCCATGTATAAGCTGGAATGATACACCTTTGCATGATATTTGTCGTCAAATATCAAATATTGGGTCGTTTACTGTAAAGACTAAAATTATGTATTAGACTCACCAAATATGCCGCAAGCATCACAGGAAACCGTTATATTACAAAATCCAGGTTTCCTATGCATATTCTTTAATCAGACATTTGCGTCGGTGTAACTGTAAGGGTTGGGTGCAAAGTTTCGCTACTGTAGAATTGATGGTTTTGCTACATTTTGCATTGGACAGTGGGCATGCGTTGTTGAATGGACTATAACTAGTTTAATTTATGATGACAACAAATTCGACTTGCGAACTGTCATGAAGAGGATAGAACGAAAGATAGAACATGAAATACTTGACATTTCACAGAACTATACTTGGGGACAGACAGGCTTTCTGAGTCAGTCTACAATAATGATAATATTTAGTGTGCAAGTAGTGCTAAACTAGACAGAAATAACATTAATATCAATATAAACACTAAGGTAATTTGTTTATTGCTCTTATCATCGTTTATTTATAAATACACACACTTTAGTTTATATATATATTAATATATACTTATACAAATATATATAATTTTATTGTTTAATCGTATGTAAAGGTCAAGTGAGGTTATGCAGTAGATCACAAACAAGGCCCTCTGTATATCATAACGTCGTCTATGGCTACAACTCTCAGATATAGTTGCTTCCAAATGTCACCTGAATGAAAACATGCAAACTAGTTTGGTATTTCTGTGTGACAATATCATGCAGATAATGGGTAAACAGTATACCAATAATAACATATATATAACATGATCCAATTATTGATATTATTATTTATGTACTATCATTTTGTTAATGTGAGCCACATACGTTCCGGGAGGAGGAGGAGATGGGGGAGAGGATCTGGTGCATGAAGGTAATGTGGTCGGCTCTCGCTTCAAAGAAATTTAGTGTGTTGTCCTAGTGGAACGATTTTACAGACATTAGGAACTTGTTGTTTTACTCTACATGTTGTACCAGAAGTGAAATTCTTCACTTCTCTTGCATCTGTTGTTTGATAAAGAACTTTTAGTCGAAATGTTGATGTATATTCTTATTGTTTTTGTATTTTGTAAAATTACAGTTCTTTGTTTACATGTTTCTGCCATTGCTTCATAGTTTTACTGCAGGCTTTCCCTATATCGATAATACTAGTGGAGCGATTGGGATATATTTCTAGAGATCCCTGATTTCAATGTAGGGGAGATCGAGTTCCTAGTCCTCTAGAAGATAGACTGGAAATCGTAGGTTTCATATTCAAGTTGAACACGTAAATGTATCTTTGGCAGTTAAAAATCAATACATATCTGATCATTGTGTATTGTGTATAAGAGTGTGTCAATTTGCTTTATGAAAGTATCCACCATCTAGACAAGATGAAACATTGGGAACCTAACTGTGATCGTTAGATTTATATAGGTTGACGTGTCACTTTCATTGTCTTTTCCATTCAATTTTATATATTATATCTATCTCCAAAGTCAGATCAGATGTCTCATCGGCCATCCTATGACAGAAGAGGATACCATCTGCAATTGTTAAAACTACTGCCTTGTGGAGTGATGCTCAAAAGCGCTAAAGGTTAGTGGAGTAGACCCTGACAGAAATTCCCACTGTCTTCTGGGTCAGCACGGTTATGCAGTAGACTAAAGAAGTAAACTTGACCAAGGTGGGAGGGACCCTAAGGAAGTTGATGGTTACGTGCAAATTGCATTCAATCATCTTGCATCCCCTGCAGACACTGATTGATTAAAACTTATGGACTTCGCCTATTATCTGGATGAAACAGAGGGTCAATAGGCGGTTTGTGCTACAAAGTAAGCAAGATATATTTCAATATTTGCTGACATGCTAATCAGAAATAGACAGGACAATTTATTATGGTTTTTGACTTTGACACAGCACGGAAAACAACAGTCACGGGTTATAAGTCCTCCAAAACTTAGCGACGAGGAGGGCGCCACCGGTTGTTTTTGATTGTGGTAGAAGTTATTCAGGAAACACCTTGTCCGGTGCTGGCCCGCCACATCTGCCTGCCTGTGGTGCAATGGATAGACTAAAATAAAAAATCGGATGTAAAACGTTGTACCTAGAAACAATAAAGGTAAACCACTTAGTTTTGATACCTGACCGATTGTATCATATGTCCTGGATTTGATATTTATCCATTAAAAAAAAGAAAAAATATCAGAAAATCAGCTGTCACAGATATAGAACTCAAGAGACTGCATTTATATATAGCTCCCATACATGAAACCAGACTCCGAATTGCGAGCTCAGAAATATAAAGAAGCACATGTTCTTCTGGCATGAACTAGTCACACTCAACCTAGACTATATGAACTAGAGCATTTGCTGTACACAATAAACTTGCTAAATCTATTCACACACCAGTAGCTGTCTTTCTTTTTTTCTTTTCTCAAATCATGTTTGCTCACAGTGTCAGGTCAAGAAGAGATTTCTAAAACTGGCCGTTGTATGCGCTTCGTAGAAAGTGTCTTTCGTCGTCACTGTTATCTCTGAGGTCCATTTTTTGCGTGGCCGATCTTTTGCTTTGTACCCATTGCATCGGAGGATCATTGCTCTTTGAGGTGCACTGTCTGTTGTTAATGTGCTTACGTGGCCGAACCATTTAATTTGTTGTTTCTTGATGAAGTCTAGAACTGATATTGTACCCACTTTTTTCTGATGTCTTCATTTCTCAACCGGTCTCTTCTTGTTACACAAGCATTCTGCGAAGACACTTCATCTCTGTCGTGACTAGTTTTCTTCTATCATTTGTTGTCAGTGACCAGGTTTGGTAGTGGTAACATAATGTGGGGAGAAAGATTGTGTTGACATTGCTCTTTTTGTGTTCATGGTGACATGTTTGCATTTTAAAATTAGCACCATTTGCCATATCGTATGGTTTGCTTTGTTGCATCTGTGTTAAATTTTATTAGTTATTCTTCCGTTTGTTGAAAAAATGCTCCCCAGGTATGTGAAGTATTTTACTTGTTTTAGTGGGCGATTGTCGATGCATATATTGATAGTGCTTTCCTCTCTGGCGAATGTCATTACTTCTGTTTTGTCGATGTTTATTCTCATGTTGTATTCGTTACATGCGAACTGGAGTCTGTTAATGTGTTGTTGTAGCGGTTCTTCTGTTGTTTATATGATTATCTGATCATCTGAGAAACTGAATAAAGAAATTTGTTTAAGAGTTCTCCAAGGTTGTTTCCTTCTCTACTGTTAGCTAGTTTACAGAGGGGGTCAATATACGTGATGAACAGCAGCGAGGATAGTACGCAAACGTGCCTTACTCTTGACCCTACGTAAAACTTTTCTCATAGTTCTGTGATTGTTATAATCGTACATTGGCTGTTTGTATAAAGGTTCATGCAAAGGTTGGTTAGGTGGTCATTACCCCATAGGTTGTTAATATTTTCTACAACTTGTACATATCTACGAGGATAAACGATTTTCCTGATCTATAAATGCAACGTGTAAGTGTTTGTTGGATTCGACAGTCCTTTCTATCAACTGTCTGAGGTCGATTATTGCGTCTGTACAGCTTTTGTTCTTCCTAAATCCCATTTGGGAGCCATTAAACTGTGGCTCTATGATGTGGCGGAGCCTTTTTCAAGTATTTTAAAACATTTTTCCAGTGTGGTTCGTGCACTATTCCTCTATACTTTGTACAGTCCTTTTTGCTACTTTTCTTCTTCCAGATGGGAACTATTGTTGCATTCCTCCAGTCTTCTGGTATTTCTTGTGTCATCCAGACTTGGTTGAATCCAGAGTATGGAGCCAGTTGATTCTTACCTCTTTAGTTGCTTTGATTAGGTCGGCCGGGATATTATCTGGGCCTGGTGTTTTGTTAGATGGAACCATGTTTAAAGCACTTCTAATCTCGGATAATGTTATACTTGGTTGTACTTAGCTGTTGCTGTTTACCAGTAGCTGGTTCAGAGCGAATAATATTCTTTCAACTCTGTGTAAAAGGTGGACTTATAAACAGCATATGTATATACGCAACAACTCTAATAGCGTCTGCAGAAGATAAAGACTCGTTTCGTGACTCATTACAGAACATCAGTAACATATTTCAAGGAGATTAACAACTATATACAATGAGTGACATATATCCATGCATATGATCTGTTTCTAGTCATGGCCAGTATGCCTGCATCATCAAGGCATTGGACATATGAACGATAAAGGTCAGAGACTGCTTGCACATTGCTACCACAATGACTTGTGTCAAATACAGCCACATAGTGTTGTGGGACCATCTAAGATTAGGCCACTGACATCAGCTCGATTTCAATGTCACAGGCAGAAAGCAAATCAACGCAGTCAAAATCACATACACATTCTATAACAAGAAAGTCAAAGTACTACCAAGACTATCCAAACGCAAGACCAACATCACTAGAATGGAGATAACACAGAAACGTAGACATTTAGAAAGTAGTTGACTTCTCTTTCTGAGAATGAAATGTGATCAAGTAACAGTGAATAAAATATAAACATCATTAAACCAAACATATATGACTATGCTATTGCTTTCTTTGTCACGAATACATTTTCCAACAAAGACTGGGTCGAACAACATGAAACAACACTCATCCCCTGTGGGTTCAGAGCTGTATGATCAATAATTGACATGCTATTTAACTATCGACAACTACAATGGAAGTGCAGAGAGCAGAGTAAGCCTTTATGTATTGCTTTCGGGGATCTGACAAAGGCATTTGACACAATCAGCATATCAGGTCTTTAGAAAATATTGAAGTATATTGGCTGTCCCAAAAGTAGTTTCAGTTTGTTGTCGCCTTACATAAGGGTATGAAAACTACGTGCAGTTGGATGGCAGCACATCTGATAGTTTAAAGTTAAGAGTGGAGTCAAGCATTGATGCGTCCTTGTTCTCACTCTCTGTGGCATCTTCTTCGCAGTCCTTTTGTGCTATGCATTCTGAGACGCGGATGATGATGTTTTCATTCGCACTAGATCTGATGGTTCACTCTTTAACTGGCTCGCTTAGAGTAAAGACAAAACCAGCTGACATCCTTCTCAAGGAACTCCTTTTCGTTGACGATGCTGCCTTAGTCACCCGTAGTGAAGCCATAGTGCAATGTCTAATCAATAATTTGGTCAAGGAATGCAACATATTTTCTCTGACTATAGGTGTCATAAAAACAGCTGTTTTATGTCAGAGAGGTAAAGCAACAAATATCACTTTAAATGATAACCATCTAACCCCAGTTCAACGTCTTAGCTATCTTGAGTCCATAGGTCACTGCCGCCTTTCTCTTCATGAAAAAATCAACACTCGAATAGTATTGCAGCTATTACATTAGGCAAACTATCAAATCGAGCGTGAAACAAAACACAACTAACATTGCAGATGCAAATTCAAATATATCGTGACTCAACATCTTTTCCCTTCAATGTCTCCGCAAAATTATGAACATTAGATGGTACGGCAAGATAACCAACTCTGAAGTACTGCAACGTGCAACCTGCCTTCTGGGCATGATCTGCAGTCGACGACTAAGATTGTTGGGGGATGTGAGAAGAATAGAAACTTGTCGCATACCCAAACTAATGTTGTTCTGTGAACTTTCAGAGAGGAAGAGACACCAGGGCAGACCACTGCTCAGATAAAGATGTCTGCAAGGCCTCAATGAAGAACTTTTATATAGGTCCCAGCACATGTGAAAAACTAGCTGATGACAGAGTTGTATGGAAAGTCATATTGCGCAATGGCGCAGAGTTTTTTTTAGAAAAGACTTATGTTAGAGCTGAAGACAAGATAAAAGGCGGAAACTCAGAAGTTGTCACAGTAAAACACTTGCCAATTGACCGTCTGTAAAGTTGATAAAGGTCATACATCCATATATATATATATATATATATATATATATATATATAAATATCTCACTATTTTATAGATTTTATCACTATCTCTTCTTCAGCCTTTATACGTTTCAAAAGGCCAGCAATCATAATTACCACACCGTTTACATCTGGGCAGCTTATTCAATCACTTCCATAACACTGTGTCCAATATTTTTTTCCTTTCTCAGAAAATGTTCTTTTCATGATTCCAATAGTTCACCATTTCTTTCTTAAACCGTTTGCCTACCACTTCAAAATCTGCCTTGTGATTCTTCGATCATTTCTTTTCCTTCTCGTTCATTCTTCAAGGCCCAATTTGATCATTCTTATTGTGATGTATAATTGGTCCACTGGCAAGAACGCAGTGATCTACGTCGGGACGATTAGGGCGCCATGGTGACTAGGCCCGCCCGTCCGATTCAGCCAGCTTTTGATTTACTAGGGTGAACTTTCCCTAGGGTACGATCCTTTCGGCCGACTAGTTCGGTCCGGATGTACGCCTTTTCGATCAGCTTTGCCGTATATTTGGGCTTTGTGATCTACGCCAGGACAGTGAGTTACGCTGTTTGCCCGTTCTGACTGAGAAAATATCTCTCGGGCTTGTGAGCTTGTCCTCGGGCGGCGTTTTACTCGTATAAAACACCTTGTAAAGTATCGGCCTTCGCCAATGTTAGGACCCGGACTTACTGTCTGATCCGTACATTGTCGGCCTTGCTTTACCGTACATTTTTAGTTGATCCGGAGAAGAACATTCTCAGCCTTTTCTAGACGCGCGTTGTGAGTGGCAAATTTGCAATTAACCTCGAAGGCACCGGCATGGGGCCGAGTGCAAACAATGTAGAGGGTCGTTTCAGTCGGCGCTCTCAGCGTAACTGAGGATTTTGCGCTCGGCACCATCACCGCATTATTCCGGGGATGTTAGTTACGACTGCAATCGTACCTTGCCCGGATGCCCCAAGACTGGCAGTTCCGTTAGGTATCAACAACCTCAGTTCTTCCGGGGGTGTTAATTTTTATCGCACTGTACCTTGCACGGTTTTCCCAGGGCGGGTAGTTTCGTTATGCATTAAAACGCAACTTTTCTTTTGCGCTCGGCAAACCTTGCCCGTTATGTATGCACCAGGCCACCGATCGAGCTGCAATCTTCTCTCGTATTAACGAGGGTAGACTTTTATTCGTTTCGGGCCTGACTTATTTATTCTTGCCGACGGGCTGGCAATGTTTGCCTCCTCCTCAGGGTTTCGAGCTTCGCCTACGTGGGCCACGTTCCGTCACTGGATGCACCTTTCATCCATGTCAGGACGTTTTCGTTGCTGTTTCTTCACATTCAGGAACTTGGGCAATATCTTGTTGGACATCGGTCAGGAGATTTGTGCATTTTTAGTATCGATCTGATTTCATTTCCGTACTTGCACTGCTACCCACCAGTAGTTCTCCCCGATCCCTGCCCCTCTTAGCCAGACCGAAACCAGAGTCTGTTTCCAGGGTCACCGCGAGGAAGTTGGGGCAGGGTCTTGGTTGCTACGCCCCTCGCTAACCCTGAGTCATGTTCCACCATGACCTCATGAGCCTTCACCCGATCGTGTCATTTCATTGAACCTCGACTGATTTAATGAGCCATTCGCGGTTTCACTGTGAGACAGTGCGAACTTAGACATGCATGGCGTAATCTTTGAGACAAGCATATGACTACTGGCAGGATCAACCAGATAGCTGTCATGGACGAGACTGGACCGACAATGCTCGGGTTAGGGATACAGCGCTCTGCGCAGAGCGGATCCCGACGTCCCCGGCGAAAATGCGAAATTGAAGCGAAATGACCGAGCGTTCGCTTCCCACCGTTTTGCCGGCAAGACTTACGCCTCGCCAAGCAAAGAACGACACCATGTTTCTACCTGCGGACCCACAAGCTCATTTCCAGAGCCGGGCCTTTTAACGAGACCACCGTCGAGCGTTTAAAATTTTAGACTGACTGTATCACATCGCGACCGAGAAACTCCGATATACGGACACACCCACACCACCAATAAGACCGCGCACGAGCGAGCGAGTCTGAATACGACACTACCTTGTCCCTTATTCGCTGGGAGCCCCGTTCGCTGAAGAAGCGAAGAGGCACGCGCAGCCGTTAGAGAATATGCACGCAATTGGTTATGCACACTGGGGAACCGCGTTCGCTGACTGGCTCGCCATCCGGTTATTTTCAAAACGAGGAGGCAGAGTTTGCAGACGCAAAACCCAGATATTCTTCGATCATTTCATCTCAAAGTATGCCCAACATTTACCCATTTACTTGTATTTATAACAGTTGTTACTAGCGGTTGACCAGACATTTTTCTGATTTCGTCACTTCTCAATTCATTATATTTGATGTTCATTATTTTTGCAGACATCTATTTTTAAATGCATTCAGTATATTTAATGCATTCACATATTTATAGTAAAACAGTTTGTTAGAAACAGGTAAACATACCTTATAAAAACGCCTGAAGGAATCGCAATGGAAATTTTAACTTTTACCCGTGGTCATAGATTCACCCTGAAACTAACCAATTGATCTTTGTTTGTTTTGTTTTCTTCTATTCCCAGAGAGATAAATGACAGAGGTCCACTTTGAAACACTGTAATATGCAAACATATGTCACCACCAGAAAATTGAGGTGTCCAGAGATAATAATAACTTAATGTGCGCGGAACAGTTTCTGCGGCAACCAAGTAGGGATCTAGAAATGAAGGTTCAAAAACAAATCATAAAATAGATCAGTAAAAATATATTTTAAAAATATATAAATTATATTTATCTACACACACACACACACACACAAATGTGTTGGGGCTCGAAAGGGAAGCATAGAATAGTAACAGGGTGAAAGACCATGAAGGCAACATGTGCCAGGGTTAGCGATAGGGCGGTGCTAATCAAGACCCTGCTCCCCACCTCCAAGTGGTAACCCTGGAAACCGACTTTCGTTCCAGTCTGGCTAAGGAGGGCAGGGATCGGGAAGAACTACAGGTAGTGGTAGTAGTGTAAGCACGGAAAAGTAATGCAGAGTCAAAATCCCTGAACAAGCACGCATCTGCTGGCCGAAGTCCGCTAAAATATGCCCAAGTTAAAAAAGTTCGAACAGCAGCGTTCGAGCGTCCGCGAACAAAACATTAACTCCCCAGGAGTAAATGACAGGATTAAAAAGAGATGCATCCTAAAGACAGACATGAAGTGAAACTCGGTGCCTTGCACGAAGTCAAGCTACGTATCAGAGCAGTCCTAAGGCACACTAAATGAGAGCAGAGATGTGAGCACGCTGGTCGTATCAGCTTCTGGCAGATGGGAAAGGCTGCATGTGAAGTGATAAGTGGTGATCCTGATGAAGCGAAACTCGGAACCATGAGCGAGTTGAGCAGCATGCCAGGGCACTCCGATGCGGTAGATGTGGTACATCAGGTGACGGCAGACGGAAATATTGCGATATGAGCCAAGCGCGGATTAAGAAACTGAGTAAAGTTGGCGAGCGTAAACCCACATTTACGTTCTGGCGTCTTCGAAACTGCCTCCTTGAGACAGCCGGACGGGGTACGATTGTTCATGCAATTAACATCCACAGAAAAATCAGGGTGGGTGATGACTGGTGAGTGCATAATCTAAGTTGCGCTGATAGCGTTGAATAACGCACACTACATACAATGTGCGGGGCAACAGCCCAGGATTTCCCGGATCAAAGGAAATTACAGAGCAAATTCAAATTGCCTAGTGACCTGACACGAGTGTACATAAAGCGTCCATGAAACAAAACTATGTTCCCCTCCAGGGAACCACTGTTGTCTTGTAGTTTTTGGTTTAGGACAACCATAGTAAACTATCACAAGAAGGACAAATATTAAATATATAAGTATGAAATATATCTGAAAGCTATTAATATACTCTCTTATACCTTCATATTTACACATATATCCAAACATGAAATTGTTTGGACAATAAAAAGGCAGTAATTAGAAAATTTGAAACTTCTAAATGTGTTCATATTTGGAAGACACCAATTCATAAATAATAAATAAATAAGTGAAAATGATGCAGAACTGGTCTAGTAAGCAGCCCAAAAAGAATTAACACTTATAGTCTTGATTAGGTCAGTAATCTGAGTCATTAGATGCCTTTTTTTAAGCAAATGTGTGATTTTTGACAAAAGAGCAAGTGAAAACCCGTCTACAGAGATTATCCAAAATGGCGCCATCGGAAATGTCAGTGTAATAAAGCATGTTCTTACTACTGAAGTCGGAAAAGGTTCGCCTGAATGGCTAGGGATACCTTACACACGATTAGTCGGCTTTCACGCAGAAATCAGTCAGATACGCCTTAAAAGGCTCCTGACGACGCATGGTTCTGGCAGGCGGAGGCAGAAGAAGAAACAAAAAAAGCATGCTTTATTCAACGAGATTAGACATCTTAAAAATAAAAAGATATTTTTTAAACAATTTATTATGATAATATCATATGTTTTACATAACGAAACATATATTATATGCAGTTAAATGCATAAATAATACACAAATACAGCTGGTTCTGGAGTCATGTAGCCATCTCATTTATAAATGATATTTTCTTAGTACCCGAACGTTACAGGGTCAACCACATTCTGGAAATAATGGATAAAACTGAAACTTCTCACCATCGTTATACAAGGAAGAATATACAAATGGCTTGAAAGATACCTAGAGAACAGAACAGCAGGGGTTCAAGTTCAGGGGTATACAAGTATGAAATCCACATTAGAGCAAGTTGTCCTCCAAGGAGGAGTGCTCTCACAGACTCTTTCTAATCTTTGTCAAGGACATAGCAACATGCCTACCAAAGCGAGTACATTCTGCCATGTATGCCAACGACATGGCAATATGGAGCGAAGAAGAGTCAATGTCCATTACAGCAAATCAGATACAAGATACAGTAAATAGCTAGACATCTGGTCAAAAAGGTGGAACATGAACATTAACACTTCTAAAACCATCTACACTGTGTTCTCGCAGAACAACCAAAATTACAAAATTAAGCTTAAAGTCAACGGCAATATCTTTCCAGAAAGCAAAACACGACGTATCTGGAGTCACACTCAACCGAAAGCTGACTTGGTGCCCCAAATTGAAAATTCCACGGCAAAAGCGAGACACAGGCTCACCATAATTCGCGAACTCGCAGGCTCCACGTGGGAGCAAACACCGAGTCCTCAAACACTCTACTCTGGAAGAGTGCGACCGGTCCTGGAGTACGGCATTGCAGCAAGGACTAGTGCATCCAACAAACAATTCGTCGAAGTGAGCAACAGTCTGAAAAAATTTGGTGGAAAAACTGAAACAACTTCATCCCCACCCTATGTACGTAAGAATAAACGGACTAGGAAGGGGCAGGATAAATAGAACCAACTTCGCAAAAATGCCAAGCACTGACCGCAGACCATTCGGTCCTAGCAAAATGTAAAGTCGAATCAATCCAGGCAACCGATAGGTGCCCACCGTGGAAATCAAACTGCCGGAACTGAGGGAATCAATCTAAGGTATACTAATGAAAGGGCAGCAAGAAAACTTCGAAATAAAAGTGGCCACAGAAAATACAAGCTAACGAGTACTCTGAAAATGGTAGATACCGTGTATCCGATGGATACGCAATCAGCGATAGCAAAGGAGGAATAGTGCTTCTCTCAAAGAAAGTGACGGTCACGAAAGCGATTGTCACAGGTAAGTACTCAATAACTACCGAGCAAGGCAAGAACAGTGGCTCAATGTCCTGGAAGAGTCACTTCTCGCAACTAAGTCGTGATATTCACCGATGCTCTATCTGTCTTCACGGCACTCAAAAGCGTAGACAAAACAGAGCTCAATGAGCTGAAAGCGACCCTCGATACACTAGTGTACTCACTTAAACGCACCGTCATTTAGTGGATACCATCACACTCAACATAAGCGGAAATGAACAACCTGACAATCTAGCCAAAGAAGGCTGGCATTACCTGCAGACTGATCTCGAGATCAGTTATGAGAAGGTCAGAACAACCATCGGCTGGCACAATAAAGACCAATGGTCGAAAGAGCATCCAAAGTACAACAACAGCGACGGTTACTGTGGTCTATCTCGTAGCGAACAAGTTGCAATATTCCGTCTCCGTACCGGCCACAACAAGCTTTGTTCCCACATGTTTAATACATTTTAAATTAGCACAACTAGCCTGTGCCCCGGCGAAAAGGCCGACATGACGACAGAGCACACACTGCAAGAATGTCAATTTAAAGCAGGCCTAAGAAAAGAAATCTGGCCCGAAAACACAGAGTTTCGCGAGAAGCTGTACGGAGGAACGGAATCCCATAAAACACGGTAGTATTCATGAGAAAATCTGGTTCATCAGTCTAGGCGGGGATCGAGAGAGAAATAGAGAGAATAGTAACAATGCGAACTACAAAGGCATGTCGTAAGAGGCAACTGAGGTAGGGATTAGGGTAGCTAGACTAGTAAATAAAAAAGTCTCGCAGAAATCGGACGTGCTGGTCTACTTGTTTGCACATAACTGGCACAACGTACAATCGCTATTAGGCTCGGATCACATACACATCACAAAAAGTGGTTAACAAGTGGTCGATATGGATTTTTCGAAGAAGTAGAAGATCTAAGCACAGTTTAACAGTAGAATAACATTAATGCTGAATGTTTTACATAAACATAAACTAATCTAGTTTTACATAAACATAAATTAATCAAGTTTTACATAAACTAATCTAGTTTTACAAAAACATAAAATAATCTATTTTTACATAAACTAATCAAGTATTACATAAACATAAACTAATCTAGTTTTACATAAACTAATCTAGTCTAACTAATCAGTTTACATAACATAACAATCTAGTTTTATAACATAAACTAATCTGTTACATAAACATAAATTAATCAAGTTTTACATAAACAATCAAGATTACATAAAATAATAGTTAAATAACTGTCAATAATCTAGTTTTACATAAACATAACTAATCAAGTTTTATAAACGAGATAATTAGTTACATAAATATATCGTTAATAAACATAAACAATCTAGCTTACATTAAAAAGTTAATCGCATATCCTTTGCAGGACTTTCCGAATCAACCCCCAGCTTGTTAACGCTACTTGTGAATTTTCTAGGCATTATTACGTTTAGTAGTTTGCCATTGCTTTCTGAATGAGTCCTTTTGTAAAAATCTACCGAAACAATTTGCAAAAAAACTGTCCGCAGCGTGAGTCGAACTCAGAACGTCGGGGTTAATAGAACGGATGACTATCCCTTAAGCAACAGATGCCACCAGTTTTACAAAATCATAAACTAATCTAGTTCTACATCAACAAAAACTAATCTAGTGTTACATAAACATAAACTAATCTAGTTTTACATTTAAAAAAGTGAATCGCATATCCTTTGCAGGACTGTCTGAATCAACGCCCAGCTTTTTTACGCTACTTGTGATTTTTCTAAGCATTATTACGTTTAGTAGTTTGCCATTGCTTTCTGTATGGGTCCTTTTTGTAAGAATCCACGCGAAACAATTTGCAACCAAACTGCCCGCAGCGTGATTCGAACTCAGAACGTCGGGGTTAATAGACCGAGTCACTATTCCCTAAGCCACAGACGTCAATTGTTTTACAAAAACAAAACTAATCTACTTTTATAGAAAAATTAACTAATATTGTTTTACAAAAACCAAAAACAAATCTAGTTTTACAAAAACATAAACCAACCTAGCTTTACAGAAACCAAAAATAATTTAGTTTTTAAAAACATAAACTAATCTAGTTTTACAGAAACAAAACAATTAACTAGTTTTACAAAAACATAAACAAATCTAGTTTTACATAAACATAAACTAATCTTGTATTACAAAATCAAACTATTATAGTGTTACAGAAACCAAAAATGTCCTAGTTGTACATAAACATAAACTAATCTAGTTTTACATAAACATAAACTAATCTAGTTTTACAAAAACATAAACAAAACTAGTGTTACAAAAACATAAACTAATCTAGTTTTACAGAAACCCAAAAATTATTAAGTTTTAAAAAAACATAAACTAATCTAGTTTTACAAAAACATAAACTAATTTAGTTTTACAAAAACATAAACTAATCTAGTTTTATATTAACATAAACTAATCTATTTTTACAGAAACCCAAAAATGATCTAGTTTAACAAAAACATAAACTAATCTAGTTTTACAGAAACAAAAATAATCTAGTTTTACATAATCATAAACTAATCTAGTTTTACATAATCATAAACTAATCTAGTTTTACATAAACATAAAACAATCAAGTTTTATAAAACATAAACTAATCTAGTTTTACATAAATAGCATATAACATAATTTCAAATTGTCACAGTAAAAAATAAATTATTGTTTTATAACAGACATACGACACCAGAATATCGCGTTCAATACGACATTGTACATAAAGTCATGTAGTTACATATGCTTATATGTAACTGAGACATATTAGTTTTGTGTTGGCCAATATATAAGCACACACGAATGAATTAACACATCCAGTGACGAAGTGGAGATTGCCCATGAGTGTTTGTACCTGTACTAAATTACTATGAGAACCTCGTGCTGGAGACTGAGATCAACGTGCACATTTACAAGGCAGTCAGTGCCTTATCCAAAATGACAAAGAAAGTCTGAGAAAACAAAAAACCAACAGGACTCACAAACACGCTTGTATGTAGAGATAACATGGCGCGTACACTAAGTTATTAAAATAATGAACACTATTCTCGACAAGAGAGACATCTCAACTCTTCCCACAAGACATATCTTAGACACAGTATATGTATTTAATATAATAACAATATAATCAATAACATTGTGCTAGAGATAGAGAGAGAGAATAAAACACGTACATCAGCCTTCATGGTTGATCAACGTCTTCCATATAAAACATGGTAGAATTTTAATAATTCTCTATAATAGAAATTTCTTCTGGAAAAGAAAACTCTTGACATGAACGTGAACACATTGAAAACTGTCATCACAAACAGAAATACATAGATAATAGAGAATCAAGCAATTGTATTTTGAGAACAAGGCAATCAAACAAAAAAATGAAAGCAATTTGACTCTAAGATACAATCAAATGTTTATGTCTGGTCTTTGTTGCTACCTTGTTAATGTCATGATTCCGTGTTATAACATTAAATATAACTTAGCGATATGTACGTTGTCTGTTAGCAGTTCTTCATGTATCGTGATGACATCAATATTATATTCAGTTGATGATGAATAGTATAGAGATGAACATATCTGTGTTGATGATGACATACAATTTAATGTACCCATTAGTTTCAAGCAACTCTTTGTATCAGTTTGGTGGCCACTACTGGCGCATCTTTGTGTGCTCTTTATTATCAAACTATCATTGTCACTTTTACTTCATGTGATAGCTCAACAACTAGGTTGTGAATTTTAATCAAGCGATATGTCGGGAACACATCCCTCCTCTATAAGCAATTCATAATGCAGTTGAATGTTCTTACTCTTAAGGTCTTCGAACTTTTATGCAAGTTTGATGGTATCTATACATACATCTTACTATTTATTTCACAATGTAGCAGTTTCTTCAGTATCTCTTACCTTTATTAAACTTTGTCAAATTCTTTCCCAAGGTCTATCTACTTCTTTAGCATCAGTTGTTTTGCATCTTGAAATTTGTCCTCAATATTTTAGGAAAGATAAGTTGCTTAACCTCTAGTAGATTAGCACTGTCTGATGTAGCACATGAAGATTTTCATTTTCAAGACAACACTTTAGCCAGAGATTGATAAACGTTGATATTGTTTTGTAGAGACATATTGTAGGATTAATTAGTCTACAGCTGGAGGCAGCGAAACTGACAGTAATTAGTTTTGAATACAGCACCATGATTGCTTCTATAAAGATATTTACATCTTGTTCATTTGTTGTAAATCTTCAACAACTTTGTTTTTGTTGTCTCTTTTGCTAAATCTAATGTTTTCATTTGACACTACATTGACTCTGAACGATTTCTTCATCTTTAACTTAGAATTGTTCTGCTCCAATTCTCTAAATGTAATTGGAGCCTTCATAACTTCAGATATAGTTTAAATCTTGTTCACATTCTATGTTTTTGTTTCTTCACAAATCCTAAGTTTTGTTTATGAGTGTAACAGAGTGCCATTGCTTTCTGAACGGGTGGTGTCATCGTCCTTTTTATCCGTCCCACCTATCAACACTTGGATTGCTGTTTTACCATTTCAAGAGTCGTATTCAAATGTTGTTAGTATACTGTTCCTATGATGGTCTAAGCTTGCTTTTGAAAATTGCATACTTTGGTAGCTCCTCTAGATGATTATTTAAATAAGTTGTGTAGTGGCCTATAGACATTGGGTCACTCGCAATCTGTAGTAGCACCTACTAAATTCATTAACTACAATATTAATGTTTCATTGATTGATGGATTGATTGATGGATTGATTGATTGCTTGATTGATATGCCCTTCCTCTTTGCACTGTGGTAAATTAACAAGTGTGATTCGATCTCTTTCTTACACAGACAGATCGCAGCAGCAGTACAGGAGCTTTGAAGCACCGACCAATGTCTCTAATGTAATTGTGAAGATTGTTAACATAGATGAAAGAAATATATTGAAATCTTTGGTAATAAACATTACAGCTAATTCAAATTGATATCCTTGTCTGCAGTTAAGTAACATGTCCGAATATTGTTGACATCTATGCACATTGTACAGTCAGATTTCTTGTAACTAAACATATATTGACCGGACGCTGTGAGGTAAACAGGATTCGAGAAAGAAAGAAAGACACATATATGAAATGAAAATCGTGGCATTTCCTTTACAGGGCGTAGCCATCAACCACAATAAACGAGTCGCTGATTTTCTAGGTACCACTTATACGTTCAGTAGTTTGCCATTGCTTTCTGAACGGTGAGGTCTATTTTACCTTTTGTAAAATCCCACGTAAATGAATTTGTTTCTAAACTTGTCCACCTTGGGGTTTGAACCATATATATAGAGTATTGATTAAATTAATTACTTAGTTTTCAATAGTCAGAAAAACCATCAGATGGTCACTGTCTCCAATTTCTTTCTCAATACTACGTGTGATATCCCAGTTCAGGTCTTATGAGTGCAATGCCAAGTCTGCAGCGAATAATTGCAACCGCCTTGGTAAACTATATTGTACATACTATAAATTGTCAAACAAGAGCATATTTTTCAGTTATTTTATTAGAAGGTAATACCAATATTACTGTATTTCTCACAGTATCGTTGGCAAAATTTATGTTGTATTTATTGGAGCTGAACTTGATGTGATTAAACTAATTTTTCGATGTTTGGTGACATTCTTGTCATTAATAATTTTAAATCACTCCATTTCTGTATTGATGTTCTGTATTGCTTCTTTGATAAAAGTCTGGTGACCATGATAAATCCTCTTTTAGCTAAATATGGTGATGGGAATACAATAACATGATAAATCCTCTTTTAGCTAAATATGGTGATGGGAATACAATAACATGATAAATCCTCTTTTAGCTAAATATGGTGATGGGAATACAATAATCAACTTTTACTAACCATTGGTTGATATAATATTGAGAATTTAACTTTGTAGACACAATTCTTTGAAGACGGAAAACTGGATAGAGAGATAGAGGCTAGAGTACAAAAGAAAATTCTGTAACGTACCAGCTAGCCCCATTGCTAAGGAACCCAAAATTTCACAGGCAGCTAAGCAACAGATGATCAACAGCATTTTTATACCTACTTTGTGTTACCAAAGCCAAACATGGACATTGAGCAAAGCCCAGTCACAAAAATAACTACATGTGAAATGTGTTGCCTGCGAAAAGTTACCAACAACACAAGAAAAGACAGAATCACCAACATCAGCATAAGAAAGAAAGTTGGCACAAAACCGTGCTTGAATTACATAGATAAACAAAGAATGAAGTGGTTTGACCACTTAATAAGAATGCATCCAAACTCCACAGTATACAGAGTCTTCTTCAACAGAACATCGGGAAAGAAGGCACATGGAAGACCACGGAAAAGATGGTTAGATGGCGTAGCAGAATCCTGTGAAAGAGCAAAGATAACAATCACACAAGCCACCAGAATAGCGCAAAACAAAAACAGAAAACCACGACACTAGGCAACATCACGGTAGCAGTGTGACGACACTGGGCAACATCACGGTAGCAGTGTGACGACACTGGGCAACATCACGGTAGCAGTGTGACGACACTGGGCAACATCACGGTAGCAATGTGACGACAAATGAAGAAGAAGACACAATTCTTGATATCCATGTTTCAATTTTCCATTTCATCTCTTCATTTTGTCACACTTCTATCAACTCTTCCTCCAGAAATAATTCTGTTATTTGTACATTTTCTGTTTCTTCTTCAACTGCGTGCTCCCTAGACTGGGATTTTGGATTCTATAATAAAGGCATCTATCTGCCACACTATACAGTTTTCTTGGACGCTGGTGTAAGTGGAGCATCTCTTTCACCTTAGCTCTGCATACTGGGGGCAGTTCTGTACGACATGCTCTGTCGTTATATTCGTCAAACCACAAGGTCATAGGTCGTTTTTGCCTATCTTGAATATAGTACTGTTCTCATTCTGTTGTGACCCGTCTGCAGGCGAAGTATAATAATATGGTCTCTTCTGGGCAGTTCGTAATATCCATCATGCTTGTTGCGTTTTGCATGTTATTTTTCCCACTTTGTTGTGTAGTGCCCTCTGGCGATGGTTTTTGCTTTTTCCTAGATGAAGAGGTTGTCATCTTCAGGCATCCCTGCTCCTTCTTTATCGAGTCTGTCAGCATCTGTATTCCCCTTGAGCTTGAGGTGTGAGGGTATTCACTGTATTACTACACTCTCGGAATCATGGGCCAACTGGGTTACGGTTGACCTGAGATCATTTAGTTCTGTGTTCCTTTAAGATTTCACTGCTGAGATAGCATGACCAAAAGCACCATTTATCCATGTATTTGTTTTATATGTTGTAGTGCCATTTTTGCAGCTCTAATAAGGGCTTTCAGCACTGTAAGACTGTATTACCAGGGAGGAGAGGTACTGGCTGGTTGTATGTGTCTTGGTTGAGCCAGTGCCAATATTGGGTCTGTGTGGGCAAGCTCTTTGGAGTTTGCCATGTAGCTACTCCTTTTCAATCTGCCCCTACCGTTGTTATTTATTTGGGGTTGCATTGGATGGTTCATCAGTTTCTTATATTTTTCTCCTCGTTGAAGTACCTTCATTTTTCGTATGAGAGCCGCTGTAGCGTAGTTGTTAGTGAACTCGCTTCGCAAGGCTGGTGGTCTGGGTTCAGCTCCCCAATGCGCGTGGAATTTTTCCCGACCGCGACGGCTCTCAGGTCGACCCAGCCCCAACTGGGTACCAGACATGCTCTGGGAAAGTAAAGGCGGCCGGCGTGATGCGGACCACATCACCCATCGTGTGCCTACAGTCAATGAAAAATACAGGCCTAACACTGTATTGACCTATATACCACGAGGTATGAAAGGGTTCCTTTACTTTTTACTTATATTTTGCTCACATGTTCTTCTAATCGTGAAGGTGCCATAGCTTCATGTGAAAACATCTTGTGGCAATTCAGATACATTGATAATATCTTATTTGTGGGTGATTGAATAAAATATAATTCAAATACTCGACATCATACTGACTGGATTTCTTCTTTGATTCCGACATAACCTGGCACATAGATTATGTCTATTGCACTATTAATCGTTGCGTGTGGGCAGGACTCACGTGACCTTGAATTTTCAGCTTAAGGAGGCGGCGGATGATCCTCAACCCCCAAATTTTCTTTTCAACTCAGCGCCCCTACCAACTTCTCATCGCGCCCCGTGGGCGGTAGTCCCCGTTGGGAACCTATGATCTAGAGCATAGATTCCCTTACGTTTTCGGTCCACCATCCACTTTACACGACATAAATTTTGTAACGCCCCTCCCATTTATTATAGTTTGCAAACGCCCATCCCCCACACATATATATATATATGCATGCTACATTTTCATTTTTACATAACCAAATTTATATTTATATTTATGTTGTACATGGTAATTTTCAAATGATTAACAATTAATCGTGTAAGATAGGCATCAGGTGAAATAAAACGCCGAATTTCTAATTTTTGATGACTATGCAATCTCAAAATCACGAAAAAATTACCCCAAATGCTTCTGAACACACTATCCTCCCCTCCTGAAAGCTTCAGTTGCCACTGTGGGGGTACGCCCACTTTGGGACCCATGATCTAGAGCATAGATTCTTAAACGTTTTCGGCCCACCACCCATTTTGCAAGACATCAATTGTGTAACGTCCCCACCCCCCTCCCCATTATAACAGTTTTCTGCGTTCAAACCGCTTGATGTTATCGACCTAAATAATACATTACTGCCTATGTCGTTAAATTATTGAACAAGTAGTGATCAATATGTGCTTCATCTTCAACACAGTTATGCAATCGCACAATCACGAAATAATTTATTTGTTAATATATATGATTAATTTCTTCAATAAGGAGCGACCGACCACTAGATCGCCTGAAATCCCTCCCCCATTCTCCCACAAATGCTTCTGAACCAACTATCGCCACTCCATAAAGCTTCAGAGCCCACTAGGAGGGGACGATACAGTCCATTTTGGAAATCTATGTTCTAGAGTATACAGTTGCCTGTTCGATTTTTCCAGCATTTCTTACTTTGATGTAATATTTAAAACGACCTGCTAAAACTGGCAAAACAAAAATCAAATATATCAGACGTATGCAAGACAGAGAATCAGAAACAAGAGTTGATGAAAGGATTATGTCGGTGTCAAGGATTACATGTCCAACAAACCTGCGCCAACAGATATCCCTGCATGAGGTACAGTATCGTTGCGATTTTGTGTAATTATCCATGGCAAACCTGTAGAATTTGTCTGCAAAAGACTGCACATATTTCTTGAAAAGTGACACTTCTCTAAGAAAACTGAAATAAACGGTGAGATTATTGTGTAATAGATGAGTTTTACTAATGCAATAGTGAGATGATAGATGTTGATCAAGAGTAAAGCATTACCTAGTCTAGACAAAGAAGACATTTAAGAAAATGAAGAACTTTATATGCAACAATAATTGTTTATAAACGTCTGAATATTATATCAGTGATAAATGGAGCTTGCAGTGATACAGAGAGCTAGCAGTGACACATAGAGCTAGTAGTGATACATATATCTAGCAGTGATACATAGAGCTATCAGTTACTCATAGAACTATCAGTGATACATAGAGCTAGCAGTGATACATAGAGCTATCAGTTATTCATAGAACTATCAGTGATACATAGAGCTAGCAGTGATACAGAGAGCTGTCAGTGATACATAGAGCTGATGACATAGAGTGATACATAGAACTAGCAGTGATACATAGAACTAGCAGTGATACATAGAACTAGCAGTGATACAAAGAGTTATCAGTGATGCACAAAACTAGCAATGATAAAGCTAGCAGTGATACATGGAGCTAGCAGTGATACATAGATTATCAGTACATAGAATATCAGTGATGCAAACTACAAAGATAGAGCTAACAGTGACACATGAGTAGCATGATACAGAAGAGTAGTGTACATAGAGCTAGCAGTGATACATAGAGGCATGTCAATAGATATGAAGGGCTGAATGAAGTTTGTTGAAGATCTGTGCTCCTTTGGGAGTTGAAAGGGGAAGATGAAGAAGAAGACAAAATCATTCTAATCTTGTTATTTTACGTTATCGTTAAGCAAATCGTTAAACAAGCTCGTCCTTGATCATCTTGCATATCTGGGAACCCACATAAATTACCTCTTTAATTTTCGGTTTGCTGGGTCGAAGGAGTTCCATAGTCACGTATTTGAAAGCTGGTACAGTCTAGACAATGTTTTTTACCAAGTGTTTCTTTAACCGAATAAGATATCTAGTGATTATTACAGTATGTGTTAGTTTCTAGCAATACTACGCATTTTTCTCTTCTAGAACTAATCAATTGAGAAGAAAAACGATTTTCATTTTTAATCTTTCACCAATAGCGCATCTTGCATCTTTGGCATTCATAATTCCCACCATCAGATGAGTTATGTATATATATTTATATTTAGAGGCATACCGAATAGATAGAGACATACATGCCAAATACATCCAAGATAAATTTCCAAGATAGTAGTTGTGTATTCTCATTGTTTTTGTATTTTGTCAAACTACAGTACTTTGTTTTACGTGTTCGCTATTGCTACATAGTTTTACTGCAGTCTTCCTTATACAATAAACTAAATACATTATATGCGCTAATTTAAACTATTTCTAAACATTGCCTTACTATGATATATTTTTATTTGCTGCTTGTGACGCATTTGGCATCAACAGCTGACCTCCACTTTCCCGGATCTCTGGTGGTTTTTCTTTGTTGCTTTCCATGATATTCCGAAAAACCTCAATTCCTCAAGACGACTCCGTCAGCAAGTCTATTTCAAGAATCCTCTTTTCCGTTTATCTAGCGGGTTCCATTCCAATGCTTGTATATGGACACTCGACTGTGCTTCCCTCAGAGTACGTCCAACACACCTCTATGTTCTCCTCCTGACCCTGGTCTTCGTGGGTTCTGTAATGTTCAAATCCACAGATCTGTATTTGCTACCATGTTATAATATATCAGTCTAAGAATACGGAGAAAATATTTCTTGATAAAGTTCTGAACTTTAAGTGTTTTTGATTTCGTGACTCACCACTTTTCCGAGTCGTACAACAAGACATATTTCACATTTGAGCTGAATATTCTGAGGATTGTTCTATAGTGCGTTTCAAAACGTTCGGTCAACGATTGACCTCAAATATCTCCATATTCATTGCATGGATGATCGTGATTTTTTGCATGTTGTGTTGTATTTCCGATGTCCCAACGATTTTCTAAAATTCAATGTTGCAGATTGTGTACTTTTCTTGCAACGGCGAATTCCTTTGATCTTTTCAAACCTAGTAATTATTTGGTGCTGGAAGAAAATAATTTACCGTAAATTTAAAAATCACATATTTTCGGTATAGGCGTATATACAATTCGAATTTTGGAGTGTGAGATAACTCATATTATATAAATCATATAAAGTGTTTACTCACTTATTCTGAGTCCGATGAGTCTAACATATTGATGACTATTCTTGGCTGCACGAACGACAGTCCATCTTTGTCCCAGTAGTCATTTTCCTCCTTTAAGACATGGTCTTCGCATTTACACCAATAATCTCTGTCTATTTTCGACAGGGCGGCATATGTTAGTTCTTTCATATTGCTTAGCTTGAAAGTTTTATTTTCAGCTGCTACCAGTCCTTTAACTTTGGCCCAAATGAGTTCAATTGGGTTTAAGTGTGAACGATAAGGTGGTAGTCTCAAACACACATGACCATGCTGTTGAATCAACTTGTCTGTTTTCATACCCATTGTATAACAAATCTAGAATACTAAACGTTTTGTAATACACCTATGCTCTGAAAACACAAACGGTAAATTGTAACTAAACACACCGAAGGATCATTATACATTTTTTTAAAGTGCGATAAAGCGATAAAATCGGGAAAACCACGTGAAAAACGTGCAAGTCGTGGAATTTGCAACATCTCACAAATATAAAAGGGTAATACTTCTCATTATATGGTTGGCTAAGGAGATGGTCACTTTTATATACTTTACATAAAGACAATTTTAAACCATACGTTTGTTATTGAGTAAAAAATATCAACCTCGGGACATTACGATCATTAGATCATATGCAAAGTTACAACAATTACGGTCAAGCGGTTGCAGAGATATTACAATTTCTGCGGAAAATCATTTTGAAACGCACTATAGTAGAAATGGAAGTACTGTTTCACACTGAGTGAGGACGAAGCAAATACTAGTTGTTCTATAGTCTGTCCATTAATTCGTGAGCACGTTTGAAATTGATTTTCTCGAAAACTACCTGTTGGATCTCAGTGATTTTTGCATGCAGCCTTAGAATATCCATGACGCTAAAATAAAGCTAACCAGTAGTCCATAGATGCTACGGATTTTGCACATCGGCGAATTCCTTTGATCTTTTATGACAATTGCAAATACTGGGGCTCAAATTTTAGATTTTACAGTAATCCCAGAATTTGTCCATGTCAATTCTATTCATAGGTGTATCTCCATATTAACTTGATAGGTCAAGTAATTAAGTGTGTTGCCCTTTATGTGCAATCGTGAACTTGGATACAATATGCAACAGTTAGTCCTCCCCTTCGGTCACCATTAGACCCCAGGGTGTCTTAACTTCACCACAAATTGCATGATGGTAGACGCATTTGGATATGGAAATGTATACGTTGCTATTTCTCAGTCTGTAATCAAAATATGATTTGTATCATCCCGAATCTGACGATTCCATGAGGTTGATAATTGTTACTGGCTGGACAAATTGTAATCCATCTCGGTGCCAGTACTCGTCTTCCTCTCGGAGCACATGCTCAACACACTTCTTCCAGAACTGCATGTCTATCATTGAGAGGGACTCACGTGTCAGAACTTCAACATCACACATTTTAAACGTCCTGTTCTGTTCGGCAACTTGCCCTTTTACTTTAGCCCAAACAGCTCTATCGGATTGAGGTGAGCATGATATGGAGGTAGTCGCAAAGACGTGTGGCCGTAGTCCGCAATGATTTTGTCAATATGAAACACCTTTGTCTTATTTGTCATCCTCACCAGGTGCAACAACTCGGGTTTCAAATATGTATCATCGAAGCTGACATTTTCCTTAGCAAGCCAAGTCCTAATTTGATCTTTTGTATTTGATGCAGTTGGTACTTTGTCTTCGCTGATACTGCGTTGTGATAGGATGCATTATCCATTACCAAGCATGATGGTCTGTTTAGAATTGGAAGTAGATCTTTCTCCATTCAGTGCCTGAAAATATGTCCATTCATTTCTGTGTGGTAGTCCCTACCGTCGGTACTTTTTGATTGGAAAATAAGTCCAGCGTCATGGACAAGACCTTCTTCACTGCTTCCTGCATGTGTTAGTATAATACGCTGGCCTTTGCTGCTTGGTATTTTTCTTTTCTGTTCACCGTCTACTGATTGCCATTCTTTAGCATTGGTGTGGTGAGCATTGACCCAGGATTCGTCCAAATATACAATATCATAGCCTTGCCTCCGCCGCTCACGGATCTGCCTCAGGTATTTACTTCGGGCAGCAATTAAATGTGGCTTTTCACAAATACTATTCCTGCCGCCTATAGTTTTTCTGAAGGTGAAGCCGGCGGCTCTTACAATTTTCCACAGAGTACTTTTAGAAATGTCTATGCTGCAATCTGATTGCAGTTTTAATTTCAGTTTCTGATAGTAACAAGTTGATTTGTCGCAAACATTTTCAAGAGCTCCGTCTTATGACATCTATGTCAAAGTCGTCAATTGTTCTTTTCCTTCCTTGCTTGACATTAGTGCACTTTGTGTCCTGTTTAATCCATCGGGAAAATGATTCTCTATTCAGACCAAGCGCCAGTTGCGTTCGTTTCTCAGGGTTATGAATATCGCAATATAGATGACCTCTCTTAGATTCCCTACGGAAGTGTTGGTATAGTAAAACTGTAACCTTCTGCATTGTTATAAATGTGCACTTCAGACTCATTATGAATGTGATATCAATGTCAGTTTTGATAAGTCAACAAATATGATACAATAGCTTCATACAAATAGCGAGATACACGTATAACTATACAACGGTATCCCAATTATAACGTCATATGCTTTCCGCTTTCAAAGTCGACTGGGTTAGGTGCACGAGAATTCGTGAAATTGTTGTTTACTCACGATATTTCAATGTTACCATAATGTTTTTTTAGAACAACGCGTCTGTGTACAGTAGATCTGTTACTATTGTGCACAATCCGGTGAGGTTGATTTTAATATAACCTGAAGAAGAAATATTTCAAACTACATCAAATTTTCTTGGAAAAAATTTATTGCTCTAGCGTCATGGATATTCTAAGGCTGCTTGCAAAAATCACTGAGATCCAATAGGTAGTTTTCGAGAAAATCAATTTCAAACGTGCTCACGAATTAATGGACAGACTATAGTAGAAATGGCAGTATAGTTTCACACTGAGTGAGGAAGAAGCAAATACTAGTTGTTCTAGTAGAAATGGAAGTATAGTTTCACACTGAGGAGGAGAAGCAAATATTAGTTGTTCTAGTAGAAATGCGTATAGTTTCACACTGAGGAGGAGGAAGCAATATTAGTTGTTCTAGTAGAAATGGCAGTATAGTTTCACACTTAGTGGGGAAAGAAGCAAATATTAGTTGTTCTAGTAGAAATGACAGTATAGTTTCACACTGAGTGAGGAAGAAGCAAATACTAGTTGTTCTAGTAGAAATGACAGTATAGTTTCACACTAGGAGAGGAGGAAGCAAATATTAGTTGTTCTAGTAGAAATGACAGTATAGTTTCACACTGAGTGAGGAAGAAGCAAATACTAGTTGTTATTCAACATGGCATGTATATTCTACACTGATTGAGGTAAGAATCAACATACGAGTTGCTTCAAATAGTAAATTGCACGTTATCATTTTCACTACTAAGTGAGGAGGAAGCAAATATTAGTTGTTCTAGTAGAAATGGCAGTATAGTTTCACACTGAGTGAGGAAGACTTAAATATTAGTTGTTCTAGTAGAAATGGCAGTATAGTTTCACACTGAGTGAGGAAGACTTAAATATTAGTTGTTCTAGTAGAAATGACAGTATAGTTTCACACTAAGTGAGGAAGAAGCAAATACTAGTTGAATTTATTCTAACCATGTTATTAATTATATCATCTACACCTCCTGATTGGCTGCCTTAAGTATTATTCACCATAACGAAATTGCATTTTATATCAAATAATGTACACATTTCACACTTTTTATCATTTTCTTGTCTACTACCAACACTTGTTACTGCTACACATTTAGTCATTTACCTGGTTTTATTATGTTGCTAGTATCTGTGAAAGATAGCAACAAAAATGTGACAAGATATTAAATGTATTTGAGCAAATCTATTTTTTTTAAAACACAAAACGAGTTTTCCATTCACATAAAACAAATAACTGTTTGACCAAAAAAACCTAACTAATCGACACTGTCATGAATTCCCTGCTATTGTATATTTATCCATCTCAGTTATTTTAGTTTGATCATGTCTGTAGTTTTTTAAGCAGACATATTACCACATCAAACAAAGGATGTAACTAGCTCAATGACCTCAATCTGCGTAGTAACTACAGTATAACATCATTTCTCTTCATATGGACAGAACTAAGGAACGTTTCTGACAAAATGTGCAAAGAAAGATTTACAAAGAAATTGATAAATCGTAGAATAAATGGCAGGATGCACAGATGGATGAAAGCATATTTACATAACAGAAGAGCTCTAGCACATGTAGACGGCCTCAAGAATAAATGACATTCTACTGCATTGTGTTGCCTGAAAGAGAGAAGCTCTGATTTATTAATATGGTGCACACATGTGTATGCATCAGTGACCACTAAAGCGATTTGTATATGTCTTAACATCTTGGGAAACCGTGGGTGTGCCAACATTAAACATCATTAAAACAGATAAGTGCACATTATGGTGTTTACTTTCTCTATCTTTTCTATATCTCTCTCCTAAACAAACATATCATTACAATAAATAGAAAACTACTAAGTTAAGAAAAGTAACCAACATTTCTTACATTTATATTAAATGATAGACTGACATGGAATTAGGGAAGAAAGAAATTAACCAACCTAACACAACTAAATGAGGCTACATTAGCAGTCATACGTTAAATACTTAGAAATGTTTACCAACAGAGTATACAACCACAGCTGAAATATGGACCAGCTACATTAATCTCAGCATCAAATACCACATTCTGTGAAATGGAATCGGCGCAGAAAAGACAATTTAGTTCACCACATGAGTAATGATATCAACACATTTAGTAGTGATGGAGAAAATACAAGTACTGAGATAATACAGACATTATAGTACGGTACTGATACAGGCAGATACGTTGATGTATATACCGAGACATCCAATGAAAGACACATTCCAATCTCTAGTAATTGAACGACTGACAAGATGTACTTATATTCACAAGACTAACAAACATGCACAGTATAGACAGGAAAGTTATGTCATAAATATGAAGAAGAAATTCAAGTAAACAAATAACAACTGTTGAATACTAAGTCTGATCAACGATCTGTTGTTATTTTGATAGATACAAATTAATTCTACAAACACTTCGGTCCAGAAAGTTGACATGTCTACATGTTCTATTGTCTGAATTTTGCAACCAACATAAGATCGCTATGCAGTAGACACAGTCTCATTTAATACCAACAAATTAGACAGCAGTCTGACTTGTCAATAACGTGCTGTAGAAGAACGATCAGATATTTTTTGGTTCTTTTTTTTCTCGATCCAGAAACACTTGAGCTTTCAGCTCTTCGGCTCGGTGCCATGGACATCGTAACCCTTCGTTCGGTGCCACGAACACCGTGAATCTGGGAAACCTTGTGGCTTTTCTGCCAGCCGCGAAATTTAACCCGCACTCACAGAGATACGAACACGCTACGAACACGCTGGGCAGGCGGGCAACGATCAGATGAACACTTAACTGCCATTAAAAAAACGGGATAATTTAATCACAAAAAAAAAAAACAACTAATACTAACACAAGCCGAATATCAAATTACGAGCAGATTAGAACAAGTTGTCATTAAGCAATGTTCAGTAACAGCCGATTCTTTATATGTACCAAATCAAGTTGAAAATGTCATTAATGTTCTATTGTCTGAAGTTTTCAGAGCCAACTAAGATCCCAATGCAGAGAGAAATCCATGGTCTACTAACATTCCAGACAGCACAACTTGTAAGAATGCTCAAATAACGATCAATCATTTTGTTCGATCCAGAAACACTTGAGCTTTCAGCTCTTCGGCTCGGTGCCATGGACATCGTAACCCTTCGGTTCGGTGCCACGAAACCGTGAATCTGGGAAACCTTGTGGCTTTTCTGCCAGCCGCGAAATTTAACCCGCACTCACAGAGATACGAACACGCTACGAACACGCTGGGCAGGCGGGCAACGATCAGATGAACACTTAACTGCCATTAAAAAAACGGGATAATTTAATCACAAAAAACAACTAATACTAACACAAGCCGAATATCAAATTACGAGCAGATTAGAACAAGTTGTCATTAAGCACAATGTATCAGTACACAGCCGATTACGTTTATATGTGTATCCACAATTCAAGATTAACAATGTATTTATATTTACATGTGACCTTGCACTCCAGGTTACAGAGCACAAACTTCAAGAATGCTGCACAATAAAACAGAGAGGTAAAATCCATGGTCTACGTGTGAACATGCACTCCAGGTTACAGAACATGCACTCCAGGTTACAGAACACAAACTTTAAGAATGCTCCACAATATAACAAAGAGGCAAAATCCATGATCTTGTAAAATAGATGTGCACACATGGAATACAGTTCCTGCATCAGTGTGCATTACAATATAGTGATGTTATACAAAGGCAAAATTGAATATATAGACATTAATTGAAAACGAAGGAAGGCATTCTTATTTACAAGTATTATCCGTTCAGTTTATCACTGAGAAATGTCAACATTTAATTTATTATTAGTAGTATTGAATCACGCATTCCATCTTTACAACATCAGATGTGCCACACATGGCGTTCGCATCTTTACAACTATTAGTCAGATGTGCCACACATGGCGTTCGCATCTTTACAACTATTAGTCAGATGTGCCACACATGGCGTTCGCATCTTTACAACTATTAGTCAGATGTGCCACACATGGCGTTCGCATCTTTACAACTATTAGTCAGATGTGCCACACATGGCGTTCGCGTCTTTACAACTATTAGTCAGATGTGCCACACATGGCGTTCGCATCTTTACAACTATTAGTCAGATGTGCCACACATGGCGTTCGCATCTTTACAACTATTAGTCAGATGTGCCACACATGGCGTTCGCGTCTTTACAACTATTAGTCAGCTGTGCCCAGTATGGCGCCTGCATCTTCATATCCAACAATGTGATCATAGGCGCATGAGGGGTTGTGCCAGGATTAATGAGCCAACACTAATCAATACCCTGTCCCCCAACTTCACGTGGTAACCCTGGTAAACAGACTTAGGTTTCGGTCTGGCTAAGGGGATGCAGGGATCGAAGAAATACTACAGGTAGTGGCAGTAGTGCAAGCACGGAAAAACAACGCTTATTCAGAAATCGCTAAACAAAATGCACGCATCTCCTGGTCGTAGTCCGATAAAAAATTGCTCAACTTTTCCAGTAACATAAGCAAGCAGCAGTGCACGGGGCGTCAGAGAACGAATGCTAACTCCACCAGAGGAAATGACCACACCAAAATTCCCACCTAAGAGACAAGGGTCCGAAAGCACGAAAACGAATATGAAGGGGTGAGAGGTGCATCCATAATGTAGAGAAGTGGGCCTACATGGGGTGAAACTCTGAGCCCTGTGCACGAGTCAAGCTCCGTGTCATGGCAGTACCGAGCTACGGTAAACGTAACGGCACAGGCGAACACAACGGTCGTACCACAAGTAGCAGCTTCTCAGCCGATGGGTAGGACTGCACACGAAAGGATGAGAGATGGATCCACATTTTAAAATAGGACCAATCCCCCTTCCGGAGTAAAGGGTCGCTAGCAAATTGCCAGTTGTTTGGCAAGAATCAATAAGAACGATGCCTAACGAATCAAAAGTCTCTACAAGTTTCTATGAAAAAACACGGCAACGCAGCATCGTGACGCTACATGAAGAACTGAGGTGGGTGATGACGGCGAGCGCAAAATCTCAGTTGCGCCGATTGAAAAAACCCTCTGGAATATATGTGCGCGGCCACAGACCGGTGGTTCCTCGCAAATTGACAAGTAACCACACACGCCTTGAAGCGGCTGAGAATAATCCTACTCAGGAACAAACTAACCACGGATAGAAACGTATGGCCGATAATGCAAATGCTTGACTGGTAAAATTCCAACCATTGGCTAAGGGCAATACGTTTCGGACGCCGATAATCCTACACAGATGACGTCCAAACATCATGGCTCAGATCATACAAAGTGTAAACATACCGCCAACATATGATCGTTTGTTTGATAAAGCATCAGAAAAAGGTGATACTTCCTGTGACTAGTCCTAGAAGGGTTGAGATCGTTCGGGTCTTTATCTTAGCGACCTCACTCAGTCAGCGCATGTAAGATAATGCTCTTTGGCTTAAATCTAAGCTTAAATTTACGGCAAAAAAAGATAATTAAAAAGTGGTTACCTTATGTTGCGTATGGAACGACCAGCGAAACACGTACAAACAAAGTACTATAGTTTTACAAAATACAGAAACAGTGACGATAAACAGCAACGTTTCGACCAAAAGGCCTTTATCAAGCAAACGACACAACAGGAGTGACGAATTTCAGAGAACACTTACAAATGGACGATAACGGAAACATGCATATGTATCTATAGTCCGTTTACAAATGTTTGCCCTCAGTCAAGTTCAATTTTCTCAAAAAAGTATCTGTTGTATTGATTTGAAATTTTGCATGCAGTCTTATATTTACGATGACCCAAAGGAATATGTCGTTGACAGGTCGAAATGCAGCTCAGATTTTGCATATCGGTGAATTTCTTTGATGTTTTGCGAAAACTTTAGCAAAGTTATGCAAAAGAACTAATTTTACAGTGATACACTTCATATATGTTAAGGATGTCATCAAAGGCGGATCCATATTCATATAGTGATGGGTGTCATGTATATAATTAACATAGACATATAATTAGCATAGACATATGGAAGAATTATAAAATAGAAACAAAAAACAAAAATGCCTGCGGATGCCCTCCTTGACACCAGAGGAAAGAGAAAGGGCAGAACGGACAACATGGAGGCGCATGATGGAAGAGGAACTGGACACCCCATCTCTGACGTGGGCTCTCGCTGAAGGTTGCACGGACAGAGCATGGAAAGTCCTTTCTAAGCCCCATTTTCACTAATGACGGATTAAGTATAAGTAAAGTAAGTTGCTGTATATTGTCATTGTTTTGTAATTTGTAAACTGCAGTACTTTGTTATTACATGTTTATAATTTACATAGTTTTACTGAGTCTCTATCAATATTGTGAAAATAAAACATAGACGTTACATAAAACATGGGGAAGAATATATGTAAAAAGAGAGTTTAATGATTTTATCCTGGCGTAGGAAACAGTTCAGTTCATAGAAACTCTGAAAGAGTCGCATGGAGAGAGCTTGTCCTGGCGTAAGAAACAGTTCATAGCAACTCTGAACGAGTCGCATGTAGAACTTGTCCTGGCGTAAGAAACAGTTCATAGCAACTCTGAAAGAGTCGCATGTAGAAAGCTTGTTGTACGTAGGAAACAGTTCACAGAAATTCTGAAAGTGTCGCATGTAGAGAGCTTGTCCTGGCGTGGGAAAACAGTTCATATAAAATATAAAGGGGTTTATCATCATCAGGTGCCGTCTCCACATCGAAAGTTGGCTGCAATGAATCTCCAGCATCCTCAGTCTTTCGCCTTGGTGTTGCACACTGCCAGACTGTAACCTATCCATTTCTTAAAGTTTACCTCCCACTTATCTCTCGGTCTTCCTCTTGCTCTTTCTCCCTCAACTTTCCCCTCTAGTAAATGTTTTATCATGGTGTCATGTCTTTTATGTGTCCAAAATACTTTATTTGTCTGAATTTTATTTCTCATAATAATTGTTTCTTCATGCCTATTTTTCCTAAAACTTGTTTTTTTGTCTGTTTTTCTGTCCCTGAAACTCCCGCCTTTCTTTCTATATATCCGCATCTCAAATGCATCAATTTGTCTTCTAACTGCTTGTTCATTGTTCATGTTTCCGAGCCATACATTAATATAGGATATATATAGCATTTGATCATTCTCATTTTTAGCCTGTTTGGATTTGTTTGGATGTCAGTAACTTTCTTTACTATTTAAATTATCTTTGGGCCCTTTCTATTCTCTTTTTTAATTTCTGTTATACATCTGCAATCATCTGTTATCATCTGACCCAAAATATAAGAAACTTTACTAGATGTAGTAATTATGCATGTATTTTTATATTCATTTTAGGTTTTTCCATTTCCTTGTTGATTACCATAGTTTTTGTTTTCTGTATGTTATTGTCTAATCCATATTCCTTGCTAGTTCTGTCCAATTGGTCTACTAGTTCTTGTAGATCTTGTTCATTTTCTGCTACTAATACTATGTCATCTGCATATCTTAAGTTGTTTATTATTTTCCCATCGATCTTGAGTCCTGGCATTCCCTCTAGTTGTTTGAAGATTTTCTCTGTGTAGATGTCAAAAGGCTTGGTGCCCAGAATGCATCCTTGTCTCACTTTTTTGTATGTGTATGTAGGGAAGTAGCTATTTTCATATTTTATTATTGCTGTCTGTTTCCCAGTATATTTACTTTTAGTACTAGTATTAAACAGGATACAACGAGAAATAAATGAAAGATAACATAACAATAAAAATGAAAAATCTTTAGTGGAAACCTTTAGTACTATATCAAACGGGATACGACGAGGAAATAAATAGATAGAAATAATAAATTTTTAAAATAACAAAATTACTATAGTATATCAGCATTATTAACAAACCAACTGTCATTACTACAACATCAACTAATCATTCTAGAAGACTACATCATTATCTCCCCACAAATTATTACGGTATATCAACTACATTGTTCTTAATGGTTTCAACTACTGCATCAACGCCTAATTCTCATATTCTCTTTTTTTCTCTTCTTCTCTTGCTCGTTTTCAAAGTTCACTATATCTCTTTTCCCCACTCTCTCTCTTTTCCCCTTTGTCTTGTCCCATTGTCCGTTTCCCTATATCTCTCTTTCTTTCACTCTCTCTCTCTCTCTCTGTCTTGTCCCAGTTGTCCGTGTTCACTATATCTCTTTCTTTCACTCTCTCTCTTTTTCTCTTGTCCCAGTTGTCGTGTTCACTTATCTCTCTTTTTCCTTTTTCCCCTCTCTCTTTTCTGTCTTGTCCCAGTTGTCCTTTCACTATAAGAATATATCATTTTTCCCCTACCTACTATCTTCTTAATCATTATTTCAACACACGTACAAACTCATTGGCCTATCGACATTTTAGTTTCAAACAATTTTGCGGAGGCATATCTTACTGAATCCTAGTCAATTACGAAGAAGTATGCCAACACCTTTCCTTTCTAGGTCAGGTGCATATCTAATACTCTGTAAGAAATAATCATGAGCTCATATTGTTGATATGTGTTAATATGTTTCTCACTCTCTCCCTCCAACTATATCAATATCCATTCTCATTATTATTAACTATTGGGTTAACGACAATTATTAAAAGAAAACTCCCAAAAGATGGTCGGGTATCAAGTAGAAAAAACTACAGTTCTGTCATTGCTTTACATTAGCTTTGAAGTAAGGCAAGGATGCATACTATCAACACTGTTGTTTCATAACATAGTTCTTTCCAATCTGTCAAATAGCTAACCCCAAAGGAAGAAGACTTGGGGGTTCCCACAGTGAACTATTTTTTTCCCAATAATAAGACAAGTATTTATAGATAATAAGACTCGTATAAGATAATAAGACTCGTATATCCTCAGCAAAAGTACAGTTACAACAAGATAATAACAGACTTCAGTTTAACATGTGATGAATATAACATAAAAATAAACATAGACAAAACTGAAGTCGTGACGACATTTGTTCTAGAGGAAAGCATTACCAATTGTAAATACACATTAATTAAAACATGTTAAACAATTTACATTACGGGGATAATATTCGTAAATTTAGAGACACAAAACACAATCGATATCTATAATTCAAAATCGTGCGTGTGTCTCACTATCCCGACTCAATTTGCATCCAAAATTCAAATTTGAAATAAACGCGTCTGAGAACAAAATAAGATCACCAGAAGAAGATTTTGAAATCGGATCAATATTCGTTTTTAAATAAATAAAACCCAATTATTATGTTTTGTTCGATTTGTGTTTACAATTTGACATCAATGTTTCCTGAAGTCTACGGTATATGCATTAATTTTACCTAAGATTCGATGACGTATGTTTTGAAACTATGAAATCTTGATCTCTTTCATCATCATTATCATTAAATAGATTGTCCTGACAAATTTTTCCACCAGAACAGTGCTCCTGAATTTCTTTCTCTCATAGACCAGATGTCCTGCCTCTGCAGCCGTCATGTTCAAACCATCAGTTACATCCTGAATCCATCTTCTCCGTGGTCTTCCTCTTCTTCTCTTTGCCAGTATGCTCCTTCCATGATGGTCTTCTCCAGCCCTTTATATTTTTTTATATGTCCAAAATATATCATTTATCTTTCATTTGTAGCCATCAGCCAGTTTTCAAAGATTTTAAAGTTCTTTTCTTTAGATCTATTTGTTCTCTGCCCAAGATATACGAAGGACTCTTCTTAAAACATATTCATAGCACATATATGTGGTCCCACTGCTTTATTAATGCCTATCTTCACACCCATACGTTGCCAGGGGGAATATGCATGCTCTTAGTATTCTGATCTTTTTTTCTTATCAGTTCCGTTCCATACTGTTTTGAGTTGTTCCGATCTCTTTCATCACAATAACCCAGTTTGTATTGAAGTTGTTTTTGAACAGAATAATGAAATACGCAAATAATTGTTCTTTTCAAATACATTTTACAAAAACTCTAGATTGAAGTATGCAATGCCAACTAAGAAACAACAAACTATTCAATGAAGCTAAAACTGACTCTAAACAAAGAGTTGGATATCTTCAACATAATGGCAGAAACGGGGTTTGCCACATGACCATTTATTAGTTTGGTTATTAAATTAGATTGACCCAAATCACATTGATTGCATTATTAGGGCGGAAATTCCTGATCCGAACTTAAGCCCAAAACACCACTAAAACGTTATAGAGTAAATGTTGCATGAAGCGTGGGGAAACATTTATCCGAATTATCCATGTATAAAGGATGGCAAATGTACTAAGCGATATTCGAAGAGTCTGTTCGAAACTCAAACTGGAGAAGATGGCAATATATTATATCGAAGAAGACAGTTAGCGACGGATGATTAGATGCAATAAGAAAATTAAGATAGGATACTGTTCAGTTGAAGTTTTCTTTGATAATTATGGATTGTTCTGTCTTCCCGTTGTTCCCACGAATTTTTAATGCATATTAATGTTAGTACTGCAATTCAGTGAAATTGATTAAATATATGTTAAATACATTCACAAGGTTCGGATCAACTGTGTTTGGCATTCAAACAGGTGGAGCATCGATTGGCGAAATAGAAGATGATCGTGCCGGTCGCTACATCAGCAGCAATTAAGCAGTTTGGCGTATTTTGGATATTCGTTCAGGAGAATATCTTTTGTAATGCAACTGAGCGTCCCCGAAAATGCAGTCTACTTTAATGTAAAAACGTCTAACAAAGGTCCAGCATTCCTCATGAACGACATTAATTGCATTTTTGAGCTTTGTAAAATGTTATTTTGCAATGACTGCTATACTTTGTTCCCTAATATTACACGTTGTATTAGTCAATGAAAGTTTGTATAGAAGAAAGCAGGGTAACATATTCGGTTTCGATGGTGTTAAATCTAGCAATGTTTTGGGACATGTTTATACTGTTCATCCAAACAATTTCGAATTTTCTACCCCCGCATCCTACTTCACACCGTTGAGGTCAATATAATTTAATGATTTATAAACGTTTGATGTTCGAGTTTGTACACATTTCGTGAAGCATGCCAAAAACTTGATTTACTAGAGGATTACAATCAATGGCATGCTATTGGCAGAAACAGTTGCATCAGAATCACTACTAAAAGATCAGATCACATTTAATCACTCTCAGACAGTCCATCAAATTCTCAAAATTGGTGGTATACGTTCAAGGAAAGTATGCCTGAATATGTTCTTACTCAATAAAGAAACAACAAACCCTTGCAAATTGATTAAACAAGATATATTTATAGAGATAAAATTATCGTTTATAGACGATAGAGCCGATTCAAACAACTTCCTTTAAAAAAATTTTCCCGAAATACAATACATGTTTTAGATGACATCTCTTGGAAACTTCCCCAAATTCCTCTTAAAGGATTAATAACAATTTTCACCCGTGCAGGCCGGTTAAAAGCTGTCAACATAATTTAGTAAAATTCGTTAACTGAACGCGTTTATCGCAGGCACAAAAAGAGCATTGTACAATACGATCGTTCTTGATATTATGTTATCATTGCCAAATCTGGGCGTTGAAATCATACCATAGAAGAAACAAATAAGTTACCATATATATAACGTGTCTACGCAGTGCTCTGGGAATATCAAGAAAAGAATGGTTTAAATAAGACATCAGGATAAAAGCGAGTGCGACATCAGTACTTAACTTTATCAATAAGTGGTTCGGCCACATACGAAGAAAGTTACATCACATAAAATACGAGAGCTAGTTGACTAATCTATATAAAAGTTAATTAGCAGACGAAAACGACAAATTTGCTAAAGACTAGTGAAGACTAGTGAAACATGTAGAGCAGTGATTGTTAAGTTAAACTCAGTCAAACTTACACAGTCAAAGAATGTGAAGAGACAGAATAATATTTGATGAACAGCAATGAAATAATAAGATTTTAGAAACTGGATTCTTGTTTACTGAAATCATAAAGACTATTCAAAATGAAGAGCAGTTGCAAGGACAATTTTTGTTTTTTTTTTTGTTTATTAAGAAATCGACTTGATTTAGGGACATTGCGTTTAAATGTAAAACATTTCAAATATTGAAACCAACAGACAAAGTTTCAAATATTGAAACCAACAGACGAATTTTCCCAAATTTGAAACCAATAGACAAGTTTCAAATGTAAACCAACAGACGAAGTTTAAATATCCCTACAGTCAACTTTATACGAATCTTCTGGAGCTACTGTAAAAGTGCTCTGACTCAGACACTTCAACTGTCTAAAAGTTAACTTAGTGGAACTGAAAAACAAACACATTGTGGTGTGGTGGGAATGGCAGACTAGACTAAATCAAGTTATACCGATCAGTATACTTTTATCCGTAGGGTATGGTCGACTATAATTTGTCATAATTCACATTTTAAAGTTTCATACTAGAGTACTTACTGGATCTACAGTAGTTGGGATTGTTGTTGGAGCTAAAAGTAGTAGTGGTGGTTGTTGGGCTCTCATATAGTGGTGGTAAGTTCTGGAGCTCAGTAGATAGTAGTAAGTTTTGGAGCTCAAAGTATAGTGGAAAATAGTTGCTGGAGCTCTAGAGTAGTGGTGTTCTGGAGCTATAGTAGTAGTGGTAGTTGGAGCTATATAGTAGTAGTGGTGTTTGGAGACTCTAGTAGTGGTAGTTGAGCTCTAGAGAGAGTAGTAGTATTGGAGCTCAGTATTAGTAGTGGGGTAGTTGGAGCTCTATAGTAGAAAGTGGTAGTTGCTGGAGCTCTAGTAGTAGTAGTGGTTGTTGGAGCTCTAGTAGTAGTAGTAGTGGTAGTTGGAGCTCTAGTAGTAGTAGTAGTGGTAGTTGGAGCTCTAGTAGTAGTAGTGGTAGTTGCTGGAGCTCTAGTAGTAGTGGTGGTTGCTGGAGCTATAGTAGTAGTGGTTGGGGTTGAAACTTGAATACGTATGGTGAGTTTTAATTCATTGTCAGTCTCGTCTAAAGCTGAATGTTGGTGGAACTTGACACAACTCATGAGTATTTCGTCCTGGAAGCAGCAAAATAAAATTTAAATACCTTTACCATACACTGCATATGTGTATGTTACATCTGTGTAAGTTTAATTACAATCTACACATTACAAGTGTGTTACTCATGTCATGAATGTTATCAGTATGTGATTATCTTCTCCTTCGTGCTGTTCTACTCGTTAATATCATCACATTTAGACAAGACTGCGCGGTTTCATACAACAGCTTTTACAAATCTAACCATTCTCACTTCTTTTATTTTTTCTTTAACAATACTCTTTATGTTTTCAATATTACTACTTACATACTTATTCGTTCCCGCTCCGAAACATAGGATCCAACAGTTTTCGTCTCTTTACTGGCGATGTCTGTTTGCCGGGAAGGTCCATAATCGTCAGTTTCCCAAAACTCTCCCTTCGTGTATTTTCAAAACGTTCTCTTTTCCGTTCACCTTGCGGGTTCCATTCAAGACCGTGTCTAGTGACAGTGTTTAAAATATTAAATGCCTACAATGTTCCAAGAGATGATATGATAGTTTGCTGCTATTTGTAACGATTCATTTTTTTAAAGGGTAATTTCAATATTATAGCCATCGGTCGCAAATGATGAATACACAACTTTCAGCCCCGTTGAAACACATCTCTGGTGTGCATGGAGGACGTGATTGTATAGTCTAATACTAAACGTAATCACCTACCACAGGGAACATACATTTTGAGGAATGAACACATGGCTGTTGTGTGTTTTCTATTTGTGTATAGCATGTCTCATCTCCCCTAGTCCCTCTGTGTTATGAGGGAACATATGACGGTTAGGAGTCAAGGATTCTCAGAGGCTGGTGCATGTATCTACGTTTTTGGGAGAAAATTTAAGAGTGTCTTTGAAGTCTATTTTAAAATTTAGTGACTGGCTGTATGTCACCGTCTATTTCTTCAGATTAACTTTTAGATGGGTTAATTGTGTAAGTATAACCCCTTTTGCAGGTCACAGGTGCAGGTCACGGAGACAGTGTATTGCTGTCTCAGAAATTTACAATAAACCCTTCAAAGGTGCCAGTCTGCCAGCGTTTTTGTAGCGCGTTGGACTATCCCTCTGTGGAGGATTCAATTCCGCGGGATGACAGAAAAAGTCACAGATTCCCCAGATTTACGGTGTTCGTGGCACAGAAACGAAGGGTTACGATGTCCATGTCACCGAGCCGAAGAGCGAAAGCTCAAACGCATGGATCAGAAAAAATAAACCTTCTAAGGTAATACTATCATATAAATTAACAGACTTACAATTTCCAAGTCCAACACGCAATGGTCTATCGTACATATCAGAGTTGACGAAAGGTCAACTAATTTGATTAACAATCACTTCAATTCTTATTCATTCTAATTTTTACAAAACAGATGAGACTGCAGAAAACTATTTGATTGGCAAAACACGTAATCACAAAGTACTGTAGTTTACAAATTACAAAAACAATGACGAAATACAGCAACGTTTCGACCAACAAGGCCTTTATCAAGCAAACGAGCAACAGGAGGTACAAATTTTTAAAACAAATGGACGACCAAAAACAAACGTTTCTAATGAAAATATGGAAATAAAAATACGCCTACCCACTATCTACATCAGTATATTACAAGACCACTGATGCATATAGTTTTCTCCCTTTATACTTCTTCCCATCCCGGGCTTGTCGTGACTCTTTGCCATTCTCACAGCTCTTGCGCCTTCGTCGCCTTTGTAGCAGGACGATGATTTCTTGAGAGAACTCGCAGATGCTTGTTTTCTTTCGCAGGCGCCTATACCTGGAGAGGTGCTTGTCTGCGCTATGCATCGAGTTCAGAAAATCAATCGCCAGCAGGCCCTCCCCAGCCAGCATAGGACCACTAACTCTGAGAGAGTAAAACTTATTTTAACTTTCCCCCCCCATATTTCACTGGTTAAAAATTTTTTATTCCAGTCTGTCTATCCTTAAGTCAGATCCTGAGACCCGTTCTGTCCTCCCCAACTATCCTTTGGTGGCTTACAGACGGGACAGAAGTCTTAAGAATATGTTGGTACACAGTCCCTTAAGTCCAATATCCAGACTCATTTTGGCACTGTTCAGTGCGCCGTCGACGTTCAACACGTGTGCTTATGTGATACAGACGCGTACTTACCTTTTCCTTAGCCACGTTCTTTTGACGATGTTTCACTGCAATCCTAATCTTATCTATCCCAAATATCTATAAGCTGTGTAACAAGGCTTATATCGGCGAGACAGGCAAGAGGCTCAGTGACCGATTCACCCAACACTTGCACGACATACGCCAATGCTCTGTGACCCTGTAGCCACCCATTTCAATGATACTGGCCATTTAGGAGTTCACGATGTCCAGGTCACAGCCATCCGATCGTGTTCCTCGGATGATCGCATTCGATTTGCTCTGGAGAATCGGTTGATTTCTTTGTATGGTACCTTGCGACCACGTGGGCTCAACGTATTACATTCCTATGCTTTTTAGTACTTTCTCTTCCCATGCCTTGTAATCTATATGGGTATATATTGCATGTATTCAAGTTATATATTTACTAGATTTTTCATTGTTTCTCTTCCTTTCTATTTCTAGTTTTTATGTGTGTTTTTGTGTTACATTTATTTCGCTATTCGTTTTTATTCCCAGATTTCGTTTTTATTTCCAGATTTTCATTAGAAACGTTTGTGTTTGGTCGTCCATTTTTTAATTTGTCACTCCTGTTGTTCGTTTGCTTGATAAAGGCCTTTGGTCGAAACGTTGCTGTATTTGTCATTGTTTTTAATTTATAAAACAAAGTACTTCATTCTAGTTCATCTTTGTTATGTTTCAACACGAAATCAAATCATATTATTACAAATTAGACAATTTTATTATAATACAGAACAATCGTCAAAATCTTCAAATAAATATAAATCATAATATCGTGATGTATTTCCTCTGAACTCATTTAGTATCATTCAAATTTCACAAATCTAACATTATCTAACTTTTTCTTCTTGAAACATGACTGTTCATCCTAATTTACAGTTCAAGGGTTCGTTCGCCCTTTCCTCCTCTTGCCTCATCCTTTCTCTTCTTTCTTATTTTCTTCTTCATCATGTGGTCCACTAATCCTGGAAATAATTGGGTCATAATCTGCATCTATATCTACTCCTACACATTGGGAGACATATAATACTTTCTTTTCCCAGAGTGTAAGTGTTTAGAATAATCTATCCATATACTTCGTTCTTCATCTTGCGTCTCGAGGAGGCCCCTGATAATTTATTTTCCCAGCTGATCTCTGGACACATCCCCCTCTTTAGAGCTTGCTACTCACGAGAAAGTTAGTTTTTTGTTCCTCTGCGACTCAACAAACACTTATTAGACTAGGGATAAATTAAACAGCTCTCTGCAGTGTCAGCAGAGGAACAGACACCGGGCACATCCTGCAAGACTGTCCTCTTCTGGGTGAACTGAGAAGCAACATGTGGCCATACCCAGTCGACCTGAAACAAGCTTCGGGGAAACTTACGGACCTGAAGCTGACAGCCGTTTGTGGTCCACAGTAAATTAAGCATGACTAGAGATCGCTAAAGAAGAATAAGTTCTCTTGTCAACTCTTTTATCGTAATGGTTTTTCGTTTTTAGCTGTCAATTCTTCTCGTAAATGGCCAGACAGCAAGGAGGAGGGAGTATGAGATAGGACAAACGGTCACAATCGTGCTATAAGGCAACATGACAATCCCATATCAATTGGACCTTGTGCAACTCAACAATTTTCGATGACATCTTTGCTCTTATTAATACGTTGGTATATATTTTATATATATATATCTCCAGTGGTTCCAAGCCCAAATTTGGAGTGTAAGAATAGAACCACTGTTACCTGCCACAATGTTGAAAGAGGCGATTATTGAGGTTTGGCTAAAATTGGATGCACGTGTCTAAAGATCCCAAATCTATGCGTTTAGGGTGCTTACCAAACCAATGTGCAACGTATACAAATTCTTGGCAAACATATCACAAAGGTTTTAAAAATTGATCGTAAAGAACGAACTCAAAGAAAGATTGCTTGTTATACTATGTAATAGGGATCGCCTTTGCAAGAACTCGCCTCCTTTTTTTGTTGTGCTGTAAATTTTAAACTTTGATTATCATTTTGTTGAGCTTATGCACAATTATATAACAAATGATATGTGCATCAACCAAGCTACCTGCCAATTCGTTAATCATGAATTCGTAAGGTCGTGAGGTATATAAGACTGTCTGCAAACAATTACTGTTATGCATCCTGTAGATTTGGTTCAAATTAAACATTAAAGTGTTTATGAATTTTGGAACGAACTAAACGTCTATGAAAGCGATTGGATCGAATAAGATGACTCAATTACATCAACTATTTTGTACGCAATAAAACTAATTTGTAACATATATTGTCTGAAAAAGACATAGTACGGTCATATAGATTATCTTAATATGGAGAACAATCTTGAACTTACCTCTTTTGTTAATTGTTATCTGCACAAATAGAAAATAAATATGAATAAAAAAATTGATGTAGGGGCTACTGATGATAATGTCTCAGGGAAGTTAATGTCAAGCAAATAGAAAAGTTTTTATGTTGTTCACTCAGAGGTATATTACTCAGTGACTTTGGGATACGTGTAGATGTGGGGTTCCTTTAAATGTGTTTGAACCTGAATTAGTTTGATAATTATTTTGATAACAGCACCGACATCCCTTGAACTTCAGGACGACCATGGGTGCCGTCTCTTTCTCAGCAAATACAATGATGATAGTTTCGTTAACTCGTTAGTTATCTAGACATCACACTCATTCTCTCAGAGAGGTTTGTGCTGACAGATGTTACGTTTGATACATACATTCTCCAGTTGTAAGATAATATTTCATCAAATTACAAATCGTGACCAGGAAAATCAAATATCAAAGAAGTCATTAACAACTGCTTTTCTGATCTAGTTTTAATTCTTCTCTGAAGTCTTATGGAAAATCTGAAATGAATTGTAGAAAGGGGTCGAGAAATATTGGACCCCAATTCCATAGAAAAATTGAACGACATGTCAAAGGATGAAGACTATGTGCTTGTATGTCATATGTAAAGTATAACGTTACGAGAGGAATACAATATAATTATAGTCAAATGTACCCAATATAGAAGCTGTCATATATGATATGATGTAAGTTGTAATTAGACATACCTCCGTTTGTCTTTTCAAAAAATCAAAAAATGTTCGCAAATAATTATCAGTCCCCAAAATGGAATAAGTTGTGATTTTATTCTAACCCGCATTAGAGCAAGTGTAGGGACGCCTATAGCAAAGTCACTAACACGCTTTACTATAGTCCGTTTGGTTATTGGTTACTAAACTGACGTCATTGCGTTCCGGCAGACCCAAGGTGATCAGTCTCTTCCAGCAGATATCGAAGTATGCATACTGATGGTTCATGTAGCTCGTTTATTAAATACCTCTATCTCTGCCTCTAGGCATCCAGTTCGACTTGAGCAACGGGTAACTCCAAACTGTCTAAATCGCTTGATCGATTGAACATCGATTTTAGTGTCCTCATCCAACAGACAGTCGCGAGAGACCGAAGAATATCCCCTTTTCCCCTTGCTCCCAACAATCGATGCTGTTGATGCGCCTGTTCGCTTCTCATTACCGCAAACACCCGCATGTCCCCGGACGTATTCCCCTAAGCCGCTGAAGGCTAGTAATTTCTATAGAAGACATTCACACATACCGAAACCTGCCCTTCTGGATCTTGTGAAGCATTGACTGAGAGGCAGATACAACAACTGCTCCAGTAAATGAAGTCCCAGAGATCCAATGGAGGCAGTAGTAGAACGACCTCCATCCTCATACTAGAAGTGTTGTCCCTTGTACCCCACTTCGCTCTGCAACAACCCTACCATGCGCATTAGCCGAAACCACAGACGGACTTCTCATCACGATGAAACGACCCATCATTCCAACATCATCATCCCTTGCATTATCTTCTATCAGGGTGTTAACTGCGAGATCAGCCTTCATTTGCCCCATCTCTACATTCTTTTCCAAGAGTAATGATAACGTTGAGATAGGTGGTCATGCTACCATCTGTTGGGATCCATTCTTCCCCTTTTGGGAGGGTCGCAACCGTAGTCACCTGGCCAATTGTTCTCTCAGCCTGGGCAATCCACGACATGCACGCTTGATTCTCGTGCCCTTATCATTAGTGTTCTTGTGTAGTGGATGTCTCTTATCCGCAGAAACCCGCATATATGCCTTGGTTTGGGCGATTGCGACAGGAGCGTTTACAAATGTACAGAAGTCCGTTTACAAATGTTTGCCCTCATTCAAGTTCAATTTTCTAGAAAAGTATATGTTGTATTGATATTAAATTGTGCATGCAGTCTTATATTTACGTCGATCAAAGGAATATGTTAATTACAGATCGAAATGCATCTTAGATTTTGCATATCGGCTACATTTTAAAAAATGTTTTGCGAAAACTATAGCAAGGCGGCGCTAAAAAACGAATTTTACAGTAATACACTTATATAGGTTAACGGTATCATCAAAGGCGGATCCATATTCGTGTAACGATGGGTGCCATGTATATACTTAACATAAACTTATAATTAGCATAGACATGTGGAAAATAATTATAAATTATGCGGGTCTGGAGTATGACAATAATACATTTCTAACCTTATTCTGTGTCAGACGAGTCCAGTAGATTGATACTGTTCTAGTTTGAATTAAATGTATATAATCATTTCTCCCAAAATACATCTTCATTTTCAAGACATGGGCCTATATTTTATCCAATAAGTTCTATCAACATTTGATAGCAAGTGGGTTAGTAAATTGACGTCAGACAATTTGAATGTATTATGGACAGCTGTCACCTGTCCTTTAATTTTTAGCCCAAACAAATTCTATTGAGTTCAAATATGAATGGTACAGTGTAAGTCTCAACAACCTATGGCCATGCTCTATTTCCAGCTTGTCAATTTGAAAGTTCTTTGTCTTTTGTGTCTGCTTTACAAGGGGCAACAATTCTGTTTTTAAAATTACGTTTCATTGAATGGAGTATTTTCTCTTGTAAGTCACGCCTTTATTGTATCTTTTGTGGTCGATGTCGGGAGGTATTTTGTCTACTTGTGTACAACATTGTGGTTGTGTATTGTCCATTATGAGACAAAATGGTATATCTAAAGATGGAAGAACATTTTCTCGAAACCAATTTCCCAAAAATTTGGCCCCTTTATCTTTGCGTGATAATACCAATTGTTTGTGACTTTGAAACAAAAACGAGTTCAATATTCTGCAATAATCTAATATGCCAACTACCACCGTAGACTATGACCAAACGTTGTCCTCTACTACTTGGTCCATATCGTTTTATCTTTCCATCTACTGACTGCCATTTCTTTTCATTGGTGTGATACGCATTGATCCATGTTTCATCCAAATACATATCATAACTTTCTCTGTGCATTTCTTTTTGCTTCACGTAGTACTTCTTCTTCTTCACCTTTCAACTCCCAACAGCACAGGTCTTCAACAAACTTCTTCCAGCTTTTTCTTTCTCTTGCCATCTCTTCCAACTCTTTCCATGATTTACATATCCTTTAATATCAGCCTCCAGCTCTCTTCTCCAGATCTGTCCCAGGTCTTCCCTACTCCTCTTTACCTCGGGTTCAAATACAGTGCCTGTCTTGCAATGCTTCCGGTCCCGGGCTTCTCAATGAATGTTCTATCCAGTCCTTCCTGGCTCCTATCCACTGGTATCTGCTTTGTTCTTTCTCTGAGTTCCTCGTTCGTAATCTTGTCATACCAACTCCCGTCCGTCTATTCTACGTAAACATCCATTTACGAAGGTCTGCAGTTTTTTGATAGTTTCCTTCGTTGTCTTCACGTTTCCGAGCCATAGAAGCTGACTTACAGTTGATGAAATATTCTCAGCTTGGGTTTTTTTGATCTCCTTTGACTTCCCTATCTTACTCAATTAAGTTGTCCTGCTTTGTATTCTTATCTTGACATGTTTGGTTGTTTCTCCCTCTGTGTCTATGTTGCTACTAAGGTATGTGTATGATTCTACATCTTGTAGAGCTGCTTCCTCCTTCATAATCTGATTTACATTTATTGCACTTTTTCTCATGACTTTGGTCTTTTCCTGTGTATTTTCAAACCTAGTTGCTGAGACTTATTATTTATGGTATTCATTTTATCTTTAATCTGTGCGTGATTGTGAGACAGCAATGCCAGATCGTCTGCAAATTACAGGTCTTCTAGTTGTTATAAGCCTGCATTGTATTCCCATCTGTTGTCTGTTTTTTGATTTCGCATCCCAAACTATGGCGACAGGAACAGGAATGGTGATAAGAGCATCCATGTCTAACCCTTATTTTCTCCAAGAATTCCGTTAATTGGGCCCCCATGTTGACTCTGCATTTCATTCCTTCATACTTTTTATTAGGTTTGCAAACTTGGGTGGGGAAATCCATAGTGTTTTTAAAATTTTCCACATTGACTCTCTATCTAGACTATCAAACGCCTTTTCATAGTCCACAAAAACCCATGTATAGTGGTGAGTTCCACTCTATAGCTTTGCTCACTATAATGCCAGTGTAGCTATCTGGTCTGTGCAAAGGGCTATTATTGTGAAACCATGCCTGTTATTCTCTCATTGTTTATCTATGGCCTCATTTAGTCTATCGAGAATAATTATGTTTAGTATTTTGCCTGACACTTATAATAGATAGCATTATCCCTCTATGGTTTGTACATCCATGCATGTCTCCTTTTTTTTTGTTCAACTTGCTTCTCATGACTGCTAAATGCGGCTGCTCACCCAAAAATTTCTTCCACGTGTATACTTTGTAAAGTGAAGCCATTTCATTTTAACTTTCACAACGTACATTTATATAACTCAATGTCGTTGTTCTTATCTCAACCAAGTCTTCAGTTTTCTTACAGTCACTGTTTCTTTACAATTCAACATTTTCCATTGCTCGTCGTACAACATCCTTGTCAAATCTACAATTGACTTTCTACCGGCTATGTTGCTTATTGTTTGTGGATTTTATTCTAGATTCCTTCATCCATCAAAGAAATGACCGTTTACTCAAACACAAAGCGAACACTGTTCTCTTCTCGTGGTTTGAAAAAATCATGATATGGTTTCCACGATCAGGTTCTCGACCAAAATATAAGTACATCTTCATTGCAATGCGTTGAAGTGGCAGACTTTTTCTTTCAATCCCATTCTATAATATAGAAAAAACAGCCCTTTCTTTTTAAGTGGTGAGACATTAATAATATGGACGTTGCAAGAACTCACCCACAGCCGATCTACACCCTCTGCAAGTAGTTTTAAATGTGACACAAGCTTCAAGGCAAAAGAAAGCCTCAAGAAAATATTGTGTTGAACGCAGAAGTTTGTGTGTAAGCTGTTACATCTTTAAATGATGTCCTGTTACACTGACAAGATCTTTATATAACTCATAAAAAAAATGGAAATAAGCTGTACAATGACAAAACCAAATATTTTGGTAAGGTCGTTCATATTTCAAGTCTGTAAACAAAATGTCGTCATCTTAGTTGAAATGGTTGCAGAGTTATAGATTTTAAAACAGTGACAAACATTTGTAAACGCACTACTGCAACCATGTGCCGTGCTAATTCCAGGACTTACGTTGGGCCAAAGATGTGTTCGTTGTGCGCATATAATGCTGTTTAACTACAGGTTTCCTGATCTGTTTTTGAGTATAAATTACAAGTACTTCATATGTCGACAAGCTCCTGAATGCAAAATATGATACTGGCAAGCTTACCCAAATATCATTAATATTGCTACATTAGGCGCCCTGACTAAGACTGAATGCATGCATAACAGATGAACAGAATAGAGTAACTTGTCAACCAAATAGAAAGAACAAAACATCTCAAAGCTAGTAACTTAGTTGTCTTGTCAACCAAATAGAAAGAACAAAACATCTCAAAGCTAGTAACTTAGCTGTTCTGACAAACAAATAGAAAGAACCATGAATCTGTTCTTGATTTTATTGTTAATAAACATGCGTATTTTCATTTTCTGCTAATTTCAAAAGATTGAAGTAAAATCATCATCATTATCAGCTGCTTTGCAAGCTGGCATAGGAGATCATGGATACCCACAACTCTCTGTACGTGGGGTTTCTATCATCTCAGATACTACGCTCTTATGCCATGAAGTCATGCTGTCAAGACTTTTGTCTTTCTAGTATGCTCTGTCTGTTTCCCCTTTGATTTTAACGGTTGTTACAATATATTGTGTCCCCTTTTCATTACATGTTCGAAAATGATTATTGCATCTTCTTATATTGATAAAAAGCTTTCTGTGTCTGACCTCATTCAACATCTAACCACTTATCATTCTAGCAGTCCATGGGATTCTCATCACTCTTCTGTAAAACCACTTCTCTGTAGCTTCAGTGCATGTTTATATATGTTTGTTTACTGTCTATGACACGCATACATATGTCAGTTATGACTCTATGGTCACTGAATAAAGTTATTGCATACCCATTCATGACCTTTGAAACAACCCCAGCTTTTAACCCTGTTTGGGTTTTTATAGAAATTGTTACGTTCAGTAGTTGCCATTGCTTTTTTGAACGGGTGGTGCCATCGTCCTTTTGGAAAATCCACGTGACACTTTTGCGACTAAACTGTCCCCGGGGTGATTCAAACTCAGAACGTCCCGGGGTTTATAGACTGAGTCAATATCCCTAGGCCCCAGACGCCACCAGTACTGAATAACGACCTCAATTGACAGTACCTTTGGCCCTATAATGCTTCTCATTTTCTGGAACGCAGCTTTGCCTTCTATATTTTTGATCTGCCATCTGAAGTTATCAGGACTCCCAGTATTCATTTTGATGTGCTTGTCTCAGCTCTGTTCCACCTACTATGATGATGCATATTATCGGATCATGCATTGTTTTGGAGATAATCATAACTTCAGTGTTTTTATATTCAAGGCTCTTTCATGTGCTGTTACGTTCTGTTACAATCTTATCAACTGAATAATGTAGAGCTATTTGAATTCTTGCTATTAATACAGTATCATCAGCGTATCTCATGTTATTTATGTTATGTCCATCTACAACTATTCCCAGCAATCTAGTTTATAAACCGAAAATTTGTTTCCCTTTTCAGTAAAATGCCCAATGCCGATCTCAAGCCCTGATGAAAAATGGAGGATTTGTGCGTTATGTCAACTACCTCACCACAAGAAAGTTAAAGAACAGAAACTTGCAAAAGGACGCCATACCGGTATCTGACAAGCTAGGTCGTGTACGGTGTACCTAGTACATCACTGATGGTTGCTGATGAAAGAGAGTCAGCAACCCGATTCCTACATTACTAGCTAAAAACTGACACCAAAATGTGATTTTAGAATTAAGAACGATCTGTGAGAACCTGAACAAATAAAGAGATAGGAGCTTGGTACATTTGGGTTAAGTGAGGTGAGATGGCCTGGAACAGACAGGGGAGTAGTTAGTGGATTCACTTTCTATATTCAGGAGAGGCTGACAAGCATTTTTAAGGAGTGGGCAATGTAACCCTAGACTAGAAAAAGGCATGTTAGAATGGGCCATCTCGAGTCGGATAATTAGTGCCCACTTCAGCACCAGTCATTTTTAAAATGACAATACTACAGTGTTATGCACCAACCAATGCGAGGTGCGGAAACCTACAAATCTGATATGGTCAGGACGGATCAGATCAGATTTGGAGAAAACTGATGGAGGCTGCGGTGATACGTAATAAATGGGCATTTTAGGACCAAAACACAAACAAACGAGACCCGGGCACATGGGTGTCGTTAGCAATGAGAAAATAGACAGGCTCGCTGGCTCTGCCAACATATCAGGGGACCAGCCAATGGATAGAGGGTGACATTCTGATCACTCTTATAGAGTATGGCCGCAATGACGATTTTCATTTAAACAAATCCACGTCAATAGTTAGATTGCAAGACATTGGATTGGAAACTGGGTGACTGGCCAAAACAGTGAACATATATTTTTCTTCTTCTTCTTCTTCACGAATGCCCGCTGTCAATTCAAGCGAAAGTCCCTGACGCCTGGTATGCGCTTCTGAGTGATTTTCGTGAGGCCTAAATTAACATTTTATAGGTGTCCCCCAACCTTGCAAACAGCCTCCGACTTCAGAGATACTTGAAGTTTAAATCCTTCAAGTGTGATCGTTACAGAGAACCTGTTGTCCGTGTAACTCTTGCATTGAGTCCTCGTACCATTGCTACTTTTACGGCCCGAGTTAATTAATGAAGTGCGACTCTCATGGATGTCCTGCCTTGGTGAAGTCGTTCATGCATCGTATGATAAACACTCTTTAATGATCTTTTAGTGCCGTATATTGGAGCCAGATCTACGCAATAAGCATTTGCTACTTTGCGATGACAGAGTGAGTCGCCCCAGTTTAGGAGCATTCTCGACCCTTCTAAGGCTAGTCATTGGAGCTGTCAACTTTCTTGTATTCATTGCTCGTTTACGATCATTTTCGTCGTATATTTGGGCTTTATGATCTTCGCCAAAGAGTATGTCTACAATATGCGCTCTCTCTGACTATATGAGGTCGTTCCGGATTAGGAACATTCCCAGTCATCGGAGACACGTGTGCTATTCACGCAAACGAGCATTTGTGGGTGTTTTTATTGGCCTTTATGATCTGAGCCATGTGGGTTGGATGTCATCTTACTCTGTGTAGGATGATCAGCATCAGAAAAGTATCGCCCTTAAGAAATGTTTGGGTATGTACCAGTCAAGCCTTGCATTATCGACCTTACTTTTCTATCCCAGTAGTTTGTTCCTGAGTAGGAGATTCTTAGCCATTTTAGGACCATATCGGTACAGGGAAATTTGCAAGGTTTTACTCTATTTTCTCAGTACATTGACACTGGTTGGGCTCCATATTTCCAAGGGTTGTTTCAATCGATCTAGCAACCCTGGATTTAGGGTGCCAACATCACCCACCTCATTTCTTCCGGGATGTTGATGCACAGTCCTTTTCCGCTTGTCCCAGGTAGGACAGTTTCATAGGCATAAAACGCAAATTTAGAATTTGCGCTTGTAACCTCACCCAGTAAATGTATCTGCGCTAAGCCTTTGATCCGGGTTTACGCAGTCTTCCAGTGTTCGACACGATACGTTACAGCTTTTCAGAGACACTTGTGAGACCTTTGATTTGTTACTCTTTGTTCTCATTGACTCTTCCCCAGCTGGTAATTTATTTTCAGCCATTTACTGCGATGATTTGGATTCGTTTACAGCGTGCATACACTACTGATGCTTACGTTTCTGTCACTTTTTTGCAACTTGTCATAGGACATCGACTTGAGATCCGTGCAGTTTGTTCAGGGATATTGGTGCTGCGTTACTTTTTTGTACTTGCACTACTCCACTTCCTGTGTTCTCCTCGATCCTCCGCTTAGTCAGACTTTAGCCTTTTCCAAACACGTGTCGGCCCCGGCAATGTGCAGTTACTACACCGGGAAAACGCACTGGACTGGGGCTGTGTACAAATAATGTAGAGGTCGATTCATTAGGCACTATCATCGCAACTGATTTTGCGCTTGACAAACATCACCCATCTAGGTATTTCCCCGGGGTGTTAGTTGCGAGAACAACAGTACCGTGCCTGGTTGTTTCAGCGAAGGCAGTTTCGTTAGACGCTAAAACGCAACTTTAGGATTTGCGCCCGGGCCCCCACTTTACCCAATAGTTTTATCTGCGCTTGCCCTCTTGTACGGAGTTTACAGCAATCTTCCCATATGTCACCACGATACGTTACAGTGTTTTCAGAGGCTCTTGGCAGGACCTTTGATTTGTTACACATCGTTCTCATGATTCTTCCACCACAGCTGGCGATTTGTTTGCAGCCCTTTAACTCGGGGGTTGGATTAGTTCACAGACGACTCATACACTGTTGTTTCTTATTATTAGAAACTATTGGAAATTTGTTATCGTACATCTTCCAGGAGATGCGTGCATTTTGTTTATAAATTTTGGACCTGCATTGCTTTTCCGTGCTTGCACTACTACCCCTACCTGAGCTCACCTCGATCCCTACCCGCTTAGCCAGACAGGAATCAATCTCTGTTATCAGAGTCACCATGTAGAGGTGGGATAGGATCTTGATTAGTGACAGCGTCCTAATCCTGGAGCAGCGTTGTGCCTATGTGCCTTTGACCCCGAACATATATTTGTGTAGCCTCATCAACAAAAATAGAACTAGTACAGACAGTCGCTGGACGCTGATATAGATATTGCGATGGAGATCGGGCACCTAGGGGATGTCAGAATGCTGAAGATATTGTAACCTGAAACTTGCAAACTTCCATTTCTCTCATAGCCAAGTGTCCCGTCTCCTGCGGGTTCATAAAATCATCAGTTACATCTTGAATATATCGTCCCGTAGATATCATATTCTCTTTTGCCGGGATTTTTCTTTCTAAAGGGCTTCTTCAATTTGGGGATTTTACATGTCCATAATATCTCAATTTTTCATTCTTATTTTATGAGCTAGTTTCTTTGATGTTAATTACTTCTGGATGCATTAATCTATTTTCTGTCTATGATATAAAATAACAAAAACTTAGTTGTATACATTGTACAACTTAGAACACAATATACAACGATTATATTCCTAGTTTAATGTCACACAAGTTGTCTCACATGTAACATTCTTTTGTCCACCACTAACAGTTCAACGTCCTAGTATATAACTTACATGCCGTTGTTCTGTTTACTACACATATACATGTCCAACTGATCCACTTACAGATAACATTCAACACTTTCGCTCATTGTTTAATGTCCTAATACAACTCTCACAGGTCTTACTTCTTCAATTTCATTCAATGTTCAATAATATCACTCTTACATGTCCAAGTCAATCAATTTCATTCAATGTTCAATACTATCACTCTTACATGTCCAAGTCAATCAATTTCATTCAATGTTCAATACTATCACTCTTACATGTCCAAGTCAATCAATTTCATTCAATGTTCAATATTATCACTCTTACATGTCCAAGTCAATCAATTTCATTCAATGTTCAATACTATCACTCTTACACGTCGCAGTCAATCAATTTCATTCAATGTTCAATGTTATACTATCACTCTTACACGTCAAAGTCAATCAATTTCATTCAATGTTCAATGTCATACTATCACTCTTACATGTCTAAGTCAATCAATTTCATTCAATGTTCAATACTATCACTCTTACACGTCAGATCAATCAATTTCATTCAATGTTCAATGTTATACTATCACTCTTACACATCAAAGTCAATCAATTTCATTCAATGTTCTACTATCACTCGTAAGTCAATCAATTTCACTCAGTGTTCAATGTTCAATACTATAGCAGTGAAATAGGGTACCAGGTTTTTTTCCCTTCCTTTATTTTTAGTCACAAGCTCCAACTAGGCATGTATTTACAATAGAACAAAGGGTAACCGCATATATAACAGACCAGATATATTAGCAAGGGGTGGCAGTTAAAGGAAAGTTAAATTTTGCCGTTTTCTTTCTCCTGCAGCCAAGTTCAGGTTAATTACATTCTTTTTTTTAGAAACGCTTTAGTGATTGTCTCGTCAGAAAACCAATTAGACTGGGGTTTTTCCAACCTACAAGTAGATTTGACCATGGGAGTGTACTTACAGGCCAATGACCGATTATAAACAAGGACAACTGCCATATGATAAAAATAATGCATTTTGGAGGTTCAGGATATTCAGCGATTTAGAGGGCAGAGACAGACCAGGGGCAGTCAGTGTAGATAGTATGGGATCAGAGATATAAATACATCAGCGAAGAATCAACGACAGATCATTCAGAGAGATAGACCCAGGGACAATGGGGAGGGTAGTTGTGAAACAGTTAGACTTCAATAGTTACATACTTGTATCTTACTTGCCTGTATCTTACATACTTGTATCTTAGAGACTTGTATAATACAGATTTGTATCTTACATACTTGTATCTTACATATTTGTATCTTACAGACTTGTATCTTACAGACTTGTATCTTGCAGCCATGTATCCTACAAACGTTATCTTACATCTTTTCCCCTCCCTGTATCTTACACCCTGTATCTTACATACTTGTATCTTAAAAACTTGTATATTCATTTTGTATCTTACAGACTTTTTTTCTTACAGACCTGTTTTTTAAAACTTGTATCTTTTTTTTTCTTCTTCAGCGATTTTGGTCGCGCAATAAATTTGCGCATGGCCTTTTTGGTTGTTCGTATGTGTCGATTCCCCCCCCCAAAATAATGGCTGCACTTTCCCCGTTTCAGGACATCTTTTTTGGGGTTGTTCTCTAGACAGTTCCCCCTGCTGACAGATCTGTTTTCCCCGGGGTTTGTCTGGGTCGTCCTCTCTAGAGGGCTTACCTTCTGTTGGGGCTCACCCCCCGGCTTTATGGGGTGTGCCCCCTGGACACTGTAGTTTAATCCCTATGTTTAAAGGGGAAAGTGTCATAAGTAAAGACAAGACAAAAAAAAGGATGCCCTCCCCCAAGAGAGAGAGGGACAAGTGCTATTTGTCCCCCTGCTGGGGGGAAAGGGTTGGTTGCAGCCAGGCATTTCCACTCCCGGGGGGGTTCTGCATGCCCTTTAGGTTTTCCTCCCCCCCCTTTTTGGGCTGGCCTTTCCCTTCAGTCTGTTGGTTGTTGGGCCCCGGGTTAAATCCCCCGACAAACCTGAAGGATCCAAAGGCCCAAAACCCCCAACCACGATAAGGTAGGGTAATATGGAGGGGTAGTATCTTACATCTTGTATTTTGCAGACTTGTATCTTACATACTTGAATCTTACATACTTGTATCTTACATACTTGTATCTAACAAGACTTGTATCTTACATAATTGTATCTTACATACTTGTATCTTACATACTTGTATTTTACATACGTGTATCTTACATACTTGTTTTCTTACCTTGTATTTTTAAAGACTTGTATTTAATACTTGATCTTACATATTTTGTATTTAAACTTGTATCATAAAATTGTATTTTAAGGGTTTGTATCTTACAGGTTTGTATTTTTTACATACTTGTATCTTGAGATTTACCACATACTTGTTTTCTTGCAATTATCTTAATGGGCCTTACAAGACTTGTATGTAAAATTTTGATTTACAGACTTTATCTTACAAAATTGTATTTCATACTTGTATTTTGCAGACTTGTATCTTACATACTTGTTTTCAAATACTTGTATCTTAAAGACGTGTATTTTAAAGTCTTATATCTTAAAAGATTTGGGTTATTTTATATACTTGTATTTTTAATACTTGTATTTTAAGACTTGATTTTACAGACTTGTATCCATTACTTAATCTTACAGCAGAAATTCATATACTTGTATATGTAAAAGGTGTTCTTCAAAATTAAATTTTTCCCCTTCCAGTTACGAAAATGTTATGGTAAATTTTTAATTTTACCCCCAAAAAATGTGACTTTCCCATCTCCATTCATATTTATATCCCTCACTTGCCAGAACTTATAAAATTTCCAATCCCAATTTATAATTATTTTGACTGCCCTAAACAATTATAATGTTTTTTTCCCAAAAGATTTTCAAAGTTTCCTACATTATAATGTTCTTTTCCCAACATTTCTAAGCTCCCTACGTTATAATGTATGTATGTATATTCCCCAACTGTTTTATGTACTGTTTGCATGTTTTTTTATATTTCATAAGGAAGTTCTGTAAAAACGATCCACCATATAGAGCCAGTTTAAAAAATTTATTGATCGTATTCGGGTGTTTTTTCTTAAAAATTTTCTTTATTAAATTTAGTCCAGTTTAATTTTATTTTTTAGGGTCAAAACGGGTTTTACTCTGGGGTAGAAGCCCAAAATTCATCAGCCCCCTTGATAGTAATTTTACGGAAACAGCCTGGGCTGAGAATACAAAGTTTGGAATACCGTTCATTCCCAAATTGGGATAACAGCTGATGTTAGCAAAAAAATAAAAGTAAAAAAAAAACACACATGTAAACTTGAATCATAAGGAAACAAATACACAAGTGCTAAACAATTGCCTGACAATATTGTTTGATAGTTCTAGTCTGTGATATCTCCAGCACGTGGTTATTTTTGTTGGTGGAGTCAAGCAAACATTTAAAAAAAAATCATGGTTTTTGGGTGACGTTGTATTTTAATATTTACTACAATTTGTCTGTTCCAAGTTATTCCATTTTACTAGAATGATCTGGGACCATAGGCGCAAAACCAAACAGTTCAACGCCGCCCCAAGGTCAATGAGCTGGCACTGATCAAGACCCTACTCCATCTCCTCGTGGTAATCCTGGAAATAGACAGCGGATCATGTCTGGCTAAGTGTGTGGAATCGAGGGAAGAGCTAGTCTAATATAGGTAGTAGAAAACGAAGACTGTCTGTCATGTCATAAATCCTGAGTGAATGCACTCATCTCATGGCCGATGTCTAATGAAAAAGTTGTATAAATGCAAAGCAAATGAAGATGTAACAAGGTACAAGTTGTGTGTAAACGTATACTCATACCACCCAAATCAATGGTCGAACCATAATTGCCAGCTCTCAAAAAGAACTAACCAAGTAACAGTTTTACTTGCAAAAGAGTTGAACACATTTGTTTTTCTGGCTAGCAAACATATCGATGTTGTTGAAGTTTCGAATTTTACTAATTTATTTGTTATGAAAGAAACAAACATTCTGTGAATTCAACCTGTCTTCGTTAATACTATTCCTAAGAAATGTGCTTATTCTTTTCAATGTGCTGAAACATCGCTCTGCATCCAAAGTTGAGACTGGAATTGTTAAAGCAATTTGCAGAGTTTTGTATACTTCAGTAAACGATTTCTCGAAGGAATAATGCATGAAAAAACTGAATAAATCACAGACAGAAGGAATATCTTTGAATGTATCATTGCAATATATTACCGATAGTGCCTTTTTCAATTTCTCTTTGCAAGTAAACGGACGGTAGCTTGATGCATAAGTAATAATTATCTTCTAATACATACATACTACAATAGATTCTAAAATATATTATGATGACAAATACATTATGCTGACAAATACATTATGCTGACACATACATTATGTTGACATATACATTATACTGACAAATACATTATGCTGACAAATATATTATGCTTACAAATACATTATGCTGACAAATACATTATGCTGACAAATACATTATGCTGACGATACAGTGTTACTGTCAACATCACACAAATGGTTTGAGAAATTATTAGGGGAAGTGAAACATAAATGCGAAAAACAAAATATGTATCTCAATGTGCAAAACAAAATAATGACAACATATAAAACGAACATGAAGACATAATAAATGTGAACAGTTTCGAATAATTTGGTTCCTGCTAACAACAGATGGAAATGGGATGAAGGAAATTAAAAGAACAAACATGGCTTTACAAAATATTAAACAACTAAAATCAGTATGGAACGGAACTGATAGGAAAACAAAGATCAGAATACTTAGAGCATGCATATATAAAAGCATCCATAGTGTTAACTATGAGTGTGAAGTATGAACATTTATATGGCAGTGGAAAAACATATATGTGCTTGTAATATAGTGTTACAAAAAACTCCTCCAAATATCTTGGACAGAGAGAGAACAAATAGGTATTTCCAGAACGAACTCAAAATAAAAAAAAAACACTTTCTGATGCTACAAATAAGAAAGAGAAAATTGAGATATTTTGGACATTTAAAAAGACATGAATGGCTTCATGAATGAATGACAGGAAGGAGGCATACCAGCAATGAGAAGAAGAGGAAGAATGCGGAGAAGAAGGATTTAGGATGTACCTGATGGTTTGAACATGACGGATGCAGAGGTAGGACAGCTGGCCTATGATAGAGAGAAATTCTGAAAGACTGTTGGAGTGGCAAAGTTCTACTCATGTCAATCTAATTGATAATGACGACATTCTAAAATAATAAGTATACTCTACTCGTTAGTTTTGGTGGGCATGCCACACTGGTCGTAATGACCAACCGTCACTGGTTCTACTCCTGTAGCACACCACTTTGAAATATATGACAGATATGAAATTTAAAGCTCGTACGTTTTTTACTGAGTCCTGAACATGGGAAATTAAATAAACAAAGATATCAAAAGTAAAATCTTCATCATCTGTGTGCTGTTTAACCATTATCAGTAGTCATGTATAGAACGAATATAATTAAGTAATGGTTAGGAATTTAAATGAACAACTTGAGACTCAGTTATATCTTTAGTAAACTTTAGTTTGAACTTTACCGACTAGTCACGACACATTGTGTAAGCCTAAGTAAATACAGACTACCAGTGTGGTAGCATAATAATGCAATATAAGTGTGATGCTATTTAAAATAAATATGTATCCTTTATTTAACCTCTTTTAATAAGCAACTATATTCAATTGAACAACGATAATTATTGAACTTATAATTTTCTTTTTTAAATTCTGCACATTTTCATTTAACTGTTTCACTTGACGATCATATCTATTCTCCTGTCCTTTTGCAGAAACTGTAACAGCATCGTAAAATGTATTCTACAATATAACTTTGCACAAAAGTTACTTTTCAATCAACAACACATTAAAACTGGATAATTCATTTTGACCGTGTGTATTTCTGCAGCAACTGTGGATTCGCTTTTATTGAAAACGACTTTTCAACGGACGCAGTGGTTGCTGAATAGTCATGAACAATTCTACTAATTTGAACACGTTTGTAAAACATGAACTGAGATCATTTTTAACGAAAACTGCAGTATGTCATAAACGGTCTTATTGCAGAACTCATCCGAAAAATAAAATACCACAAGTTTTTTTTTTTTCAATGGTACAAAGTTGAACATTTCTCCATAAACGTCATTTAAACACCAATCCTTTCAAATGTTATTGTTGATTTTTGTCAATGGTACAAAGTCGAACAGAAGGGCCACTGGCACACTACCTGCACTTACCAAGGGTCTCAAAAAGACATAAAAGAAAACTGTGTCCTTCAAGACATGTGCAAATCTGGCTAAAAGTGTCGCATGGGATGAATTCAGCAGTGGGCTGTGCGCTGAGAAGTCTCTGTCGACGTTCTGGAGATTTCACCAGCGCATGAATGGTACTGCAAGACGTAAATGCATCCAGGATTTCAAAAGCACTGACTCGGCCTGGCAGAAGTCAGACGAAAATAAGGGTACAGCTCTCTTCAAACGCTATATACTGCAGACAGACCACAATGACGAGGCCGAAAGACTTATGACACAGGGGACCATAGAAGAGCTTTGCAGCGCTGTTGTGGTGGATGAAGATCTATATATAACTGCGGAGGTCATCGGGACAACACTGAAAACGTCTGGAAGAACTGCGCCAGGGCCTGATGGCATTCGATACAAGGATATTACTAATTTATCAAAAGACGACATCGAGGAATTGGTAAAAGAATTCAATGTCATCATCCAGGACGGTGAGATCAGGGAGGAGTGGCTTCATAGCTACCTACTACCATTGCCGAAACCCAACAAAGATCACTCTCAGATAGCCGGCTACAGAATTATTGCACTGCAAAACACGACAGGCAAGCTTCTTGAGAAAAGCGTGGCACGTCGACTGGCATGGGACCTTGAAAATCGCCATATCCTCCACCCACTCTCGGAGGTTACAGATCTGGGAAAGAAACATGGTGCAACGCTGCGGTCTTCGCCTATGATATCTTCGAAGGTTTCCATGCCGGTATTGAAACATGTGCAGCAATGGTGGACTTGGAAGACGCATACAACAGAGTGCCCTATGACTATCTTATGAAACAGCTCATCAAACTCCAGGTGCATCCTCTATACATAAGATGGATAGCTGCTGCGCTGTTCAAAAGGAAGGTTGTACTGCGATGTGGTAGTTGGTTTTCTGAACCGGTGACTATACATTCCGGATTGCCGCAGGGCTCTCCTCTCTCCCCTGTCTTATTCAATATATACACAGTGTCAATCACAGAACAACAACTCGATGGCAGAGGTAGAACTCTGTCATTTGCTGATGACATCCTAGTGTATAGACAAGGAAAGACAGGGATGCAATTGCCGGTGAGATACAGAGGAACTCGACCGCATCACAGACTGGTGTGGTGTCTCTGGTGCACTAGTTAACTCTACCAAAGTAGCAGTGACATGGTTTCCACTCAATAATCACACTGTTAACGCATGTACGCCTAGTGTGAAACTTCGCGGTATTGTTTTGCCAGTAGATAAATCGATGAAATTTTTGGGAGTGACATTTGACCGCAGTCTGTGTTTCCGGGAACATGGAGAGTATGTCATTGTCAAGGCAGGCAAAGGTTTGGCGGCAATGAGAGTCATGGCGGCTGTTAACATCGAGCAACGAATTGCTTGTTATTCTGTATCAGACATTGGTCCTCTCCACCATTGAATATGCAATGGCCATCCTCACTGTCAGCAAAATGCAAATTGAAAGACTTGATAGAATACAGAACGAAGCTATGCGCATCATCCTCGGTTGCACAAGGGATACATCATGTGTGGCGATGAGGTTTCTTCTGGATTTTCCGAACATGGAGTATAGAGTCAAGATAGCCAGAGCACGTTCCTATCTCAAAATAAGTGCCAAAAAGTATCACCCATTGCATGAACAGCTCAGCACCAGTGGTGGACATCGGTTAAATCAGGGCAAGTCATGGGTTGGCCGTGCCGCAGATACTATTCAGCTGATATGCGGGCTCAATAATATTGACTATAGAGAAGAATGGATACCGGTGCCTCCAATATACTGGAACACATTTTCAACCATCATTAAATTTGACAAAGGTTGCAGAGAGGAAATCCCGCGGCGTTGAAGACAGACGTCAAAGCCATCATCGAGGAAAATTGCAGTGCAGACGACGTTGTGATCTACACGGATGGATCAGTAGTTCGTCACGAAAAGTCTGCATGTGCCTTCTCTGCAAGCTCATGTGGCAGAATGGTCAAGGAAGCCAGTGGTGCATTCAGTATGACAACAAACAGCATGACAATGGAGGTACTGGCGGTGACCAATGCACTACTCTGGCTAGAGCCACAAAACTACACTCATGCGTGATTTTGAGTGACTCATTGAGTATGATCCGAAAGGTGGAGGCCGGTTCGGTGCGCAGGCAATGGACTGAATCACTGCAGGCGTCACCAATTTGCAGAATTACACTTGTCTTTGTTACGGGGCACATGGGTGTCGTTGGCAATGAGAGAGCAGACAGGCTGTCTGGCTCTGCCGCTATATCAGACGGTCAGCCAATGGACAGAGCTGACACGTGAATGCCCTCATAGAGCGTGGTCGCAGAGAAGACCTTCATCTAAACCAATCCACGTCAACTACTAGATTGCGAGAACTGGGTTTGAAGATTGGTGTGGCAAGAAAAGAACGGTACAACAGGTATACGAGTAGGCTCATCAATCAAAATAGAACTGGTACGGTCAGTCGATGGACGCTGATGGAGATATTGCGAAGGAGATCGGAGCACCTATGGACATGTCCGGAGTGCAATGAAGATATTCCAAACTGAAACTGAAACAGAGGGTCGTTTCAATCGGCGTTAGCAACGCAACTGAGAATGTTGCGCTCGCCACCATCACCCACCCCAGTTTTTCTGGGGATGTTAGTTGTGACTTCAATAGTACTTTGCCCGGTTGCCCCAAGGCTGGCAGTTCCGTTAGGCATCGCCCGCTTCAGTTCTTACGGGGATGTCAATTGTTGTCGCAACAGTACCTTGCACGGTTTTCCCAGGAGGGTCAGTTTCGTTATACACTAAAACGCAACTTGTTGTTTTGCGCTCGGCAAACCATGCCCTGTACATGTATCTGCACCGAGCCACCGATGCTGAGTCAGCTGCAATCTTCCCTCGTACCGACACGAGGGTAGACTTTTATTCGTTACGGATCTGATTTATTTATTCTTGCCCACGAGCTGGCAATGTTTGCCACCTCCTCAGGGCTTCGGATTTCGACCTACGTGGGCACACGTTTCGTCACTGGATGCACCTCTCATCCTTTCATGTTTACCATTCTCCCCATCGGCAGAGAAACAGGTAATTTGTGGCGGGACTTTTGACTTACACGTCGAGCTCGTGTATGGAGTCTCCTGCTCCGGAGATTACGTTTTGAGTTCGGCCCTTACTCCGGTGGAGTGGAGCTTATGTCAGAGACGTTTCGCTGCTGTTTCTTTTGTTCGGGAACTTGGGCAATATTTTGTTGAACATCGGCCAGGAGATTTGTGCATTTAGTTCGTATGGATCTGCATTTCTTTGTTCGTACTTGCACTGCTACTACTACCAGTTGTTCTCCCCCGATCCATGTCCCCATTAGCCAGAGCGAAACAAAGGCTGTTTCCAGGGTCACCGCGTGGAGGTTGGGGCAGGGTCTTGTTAGTTCGCCCTTCTCTAACCCTGGCTCATATTATCGCCGTGACCATGAGCCTTTGACTCCGTCAGACTCTAATTTATCATTATGTAGACAAGGACAGAGTGCCCCGGGGTCAGAACGGAGTTTTCCTATCTCTTAGAACCTACTGACCCATGTTCAACTGCTGTTGACATGGAACCCTTCTCCACTTCAGTCTTCAAATTTCTCGTTTGAATATTTGCTACTACCACCAAGATCTGCACCCGGAGTGGCTCCAGCCAGGATGGATCTCCAGGCTTCCACGCTCACCCCGACGGCCCTTCTATAGTCTCGGTTTGCATCGATTGCCGAGACGCCAAGTATGGGTCCGACGCTTTAGCGCCATCCATTTTCAGGGTTGGTTGATTCGGCAGGTGAGTTGTTACACACTCCTTAGCGGGTGCCGACTTCCATGGCCACCGTCTTGCTGTCTATATCAACCAACACCTTTTATGGTGTCTGATGAGCGTTAGAGTTTGGCATCTTAACCGGGCGTTTAGTTCATCCCACAGCGCCAGTTCTGCTTACCAAAAGTTGGCCACTTGGCACACGCATTGGACTTCGCGCCCGACTCCAGTTCGAGCGAGCCGGACTTCTTACCCATTTAATGTTTGAGAGTGGTTGAGGTCGTTTCGCCCCAAGACCTCAAATGATTCGCTTTACCGGATAAAACTGCGATCGAGCGCCAGCTATCCTGAGGGATCGTGTCATCTTCCTTCCTTTGCGTTCCCGGCCTAGACTGATGAACCAACTTTTATCATGAATTTTACCGTGGTCTTAAGCTACTTTTTCCCCGTACAGCTTTTCGCAAAGCCTTGTGTTTAGAGGCCATGTCATTTTTCTTAAACCTGCTAACCGTTGACAGTCTTGCTGAACGTGCTCTGCCGTCCTGTCCGCCTTTTCGCAGGGGCACAGGATAGTTGTGCCTATTTTGAACTTGTTGTACATGTGGGCGCGTAGTTTGTTATGGCCGGTAAGGAGGCGAAGTATGGTAACTTGTTCACTACGAGACTGTTGTCCGTCACTATTGGAGTGCTTTGGATAATCTTTTGTCCATTTGTCCCTGTAGTACGAACCGATTGTTGTTTTTGCTTCCTCATAACTGACCTCGTGATCAGTCTGAGGTAGTCTCTCGCCTTCTTTGGCTAGTTTGTCAGCTGCTTCGTTTCCCCTACGTTACAGTGTGATGGTATCCACTGAATGACGGTGCGTTTGAGTGAACGTGTTAGTTCATCGAGAGTCGATTTGAGCTCATTCTGCTCTGTTTTGCAAAGACTTTTGAGTGCCGTGATGACCGATAGGGCATCGGTGAATATCACGACCTTGTTGCGAGCGGTGCCTCTTCTCTCTAGGATCATTTCGGCCGCAGCTTTATTGCCTCTGCTCGGTAATTACTCGAGTATTTACCTGTGGCAATCGCTTTCGTTACCGTCACTTTCTTTTTGAGTTTAATCACTATTCCTCCTCCGCCATTGCTTCTTGCATTTTTGGCCGATCCGTCAGTGTACACGTGCGTCCATTTTTTTTCAGGGTACTCGGATTATATGTCCTTATCTGTGGCTGCTTTTCTTTCAAGTTTTTTGCTTTCCTTTATTAATTATGCCTGGGATTTTTTCTCTTAGTTCTTTCATATTGGTTTTCCACGGCGGTCATTTATCAGTTGCCGGGATTAGTCTGTCTTTGCATTTTGATAGGACTGTATGGTCTGGTGTCAGTGCTTTGGAGATTTTTGCGAAACTAGATCTCTGTATTCTGCTTCTTTCGAATTCATACATTCTTTCGTGCATAGGGTGGGAAACCGGCCGTTTAAGTTTTTCTGCTAAAACTAAAACTTTTCTGTCCCTTCGATCTGTAATTGGTTGGATGCCAGTGATTGTTTCTATCGCCTTGATAGGTGTGGACTTCATGGCTCCAGTGATGATGCGCGTTGCACGGTTCTGACTGTTGGACACTTTGACGAATTGCTTGTTGGATGCATTGCTCCACGCTGCGATGCCGTACTCCAAGATTCGGTCACACTCTACCGGAGTAGAGTGTTTTCAGCACTCGGGCGTTTGCTCCCCACATGGAGCCTGCGAGTTTACGCATCATCGTCAGCCTGTGTCTCGCTTTTGCCGTTGCATTTTCAATTTGAGCGCACCAAGTCAGTTCCCGATCGAGTGTAACTCCGAGGTGGGAGATATTGGCCATTGACTTTAAGCTGAATTGTGTGAACCTGGTTGTTCTGCAAGAACACAGTGTATGTGGTTTTAGACGCATTTATGCTCATATTCCACTTTTTGTCCACACTCCGAGGTTATTTAACGTAACTTGTAGTCGATCTGTTGCTGTGGGCATTTACTTATCACTCGTCCATATTGCCAGGTCGTTGGCGTACATGGCAGAGTGCACTCGCTCTGGTAGGCATGTTGCTGTGTCATTGACAAAGATTAGGAAAAGAGTTGGTGAGAGGACTCCTCCTTGAGGGACCCCTTGTTCTAGTTTGGCTTTCATGCTTGTGTACCCTGAACCTGAACGATCGTGTCATCTTAGGAACCTCGACTGATTTAATGAGCCAATCGCGGTTTCACAGTGAGAGAGTGTGAACTTAGACATGCATGGCTTAATCTTTGAGACAAGCATAAGACTACTGGCAGGATCAACCAGATAGCTGGCATTGACGTGAATGGACCGACAATGCTCTGGGTAGGGAGACAGCGCTCTGTGCAGAGCGGATTCCCTCGTCCCCGACGAAAATGCGAAATTGAAGCGAAACGACCGAGCGCTCGATTCCTACCGTTTTGCCGGCAAGACAGCGCCTCGCCAAGCAAAGAACGACATCATATTTATACCTGCTGACCCACAAGCTCGTTGCGAGAGCCGGGCCTTTTAACGAGACACCGTCGAGCTTTTAAAATTTTAGACTGACTGCATCACATCGCGACCGAGAAACTTCGATATACGGACACACACACCACCAGTAAGATCCGCGCGATCGATCGAGTCTTAAAGCAGACGTTATATTTATCCTTGGTTCGCTGGGAGCCTCGTTTGCGACGTGAAGAAGTGGAGATGCACACTCAGCAGTTAGATACTATGCACGCAAATGGTTATCGACACTGGGAAACAGCATTCGCGTACTGGCTCACTCGTCCGGTTATTTTTCAAAACGAGGAGGCACAGCTTGCAGACGCTCAACCAGATTAATAGTCCTTCTGAATTTCCTCTCGCTTAGGCCAGATGTTACGCCAATGCAGTTGTCATGCTCAAATCATCAGTAACATAATGAGTACATCGTCTCTGTGGTCTGATCTACTTTTTGCAGGATGTCCTCTTTAACCCATCTTTTTTGATATGTTCAAAATACTGCAAGTTTCGCATTCGATTTTGTATAATCAGCCAATTGTCTTTGCCTTGATTTTAAATTCTTTGTATATATTTATTTGTTATTCTCTTCTCTGCCCCTCCCCCGATATAAGAAGCTCTCTCTAACAATTATATTCAAAAGCGCATCTGTTTTTCTACTGCTTTGTTAAAGGTTCATGCTTCACACCCTTGATATATATATATATATAAATAATAACAATAGTTATACAAATTGGAAACTACTTTTAGAAGAGTAATCGGTTATTTGTTTTATACAATGCGAGTAAAGACATGGTTAAACATGATAATTATTAAATGTCATGAAGTTTAATTTGATTTGTCATGTTTTCATGTTTAAACTGGTGTAAGCAGCTGTAAAAATATATTTCAATTTCACGTATTCAATAAATGCTAGAACCGTTTTGGTTCTCACATATTATTTTCTTGATACGCGACCATTGATTAAAGTTTTGTGTTTTATTGGTAGTTTATATGTGTGTGTTGAGTGGCTGAGTGCCTATATTAGGACATACTAATAATTTATGAGATCTCATACACACTCATCAGTATTGAGTCACATGTCATTAAATTAATTTCGTTGTACATTTCTCTCCTTTCCCTTGTTTTCGTGTTCATCAATTTTATTGCATTATGCGACTATGTGTTGTTTCTTTTCTTTTCCGATTTCTTTCTTGACTTCTCTTGAACAGTTATTATATTCAGTGCTGCTTCGTTTTGACTGTTTGTTTTAGCTTTCTTCGTTCTTCAATGAGCTTCAGTGTTCTTTCAGTTATGTAGACCTGTTTATTGTGTACTTTTCTGGTTATGATGTTATTTACGGTGGAGATAAGCAACAACAACTTATACTAAATTTCATCGATTTTAAAAAGGCATTTCATGGTCTCAACCTAATCTCCATGGGGAATGGTTTGAGGTGCTATGGAATACTAGAGAAAATAATAAACATTATCAACAGCTTATATGATGGTTCGCAGTGTGCAGTCCGCACTGATTAATGGCACATCGACTGGCTTATGATTGAAACTGAAGTAAAGCAAAGCTGTATTCTATCCACGCTATTGATTGGAGTGGCCACTGACTGAGTGATGCGAAAATGTTGCAGGGCTGAAACTGGCATTGATTGGGTAGAAAATAGTCAACTAAGAGATTTGGATTTTGCAGATGATATTGACATGTTATGTAAAAACAGCTAAAATATGTACACACAAAAACCAGATAACTTGTCATATATAGCATCAAATGTTGAATTGCAGATACGCTATGAAAAGACAAAAATAATGAAGATACTTAACCTTTTGAACTTTGCAACCTGTACCTTAAAATACCTTCCTGGAGTTCCTTAGCAATAACATTCCATATCAGAGTTATATTAAAACACGATAAGTTAGCACACTTAAGTGCTATATAATTTGTTACTGACTTAACCCATCATCTCCCTTATTCCTGTTTATTATCTATTTACAGAATACTGAACTTTAAAACTTATTTGATTTAATATGTGGCTACGGCAGCAAATATTCCATGACATGTCGATTGTTCTCCAGATTGAACATATACAGTTTGAATATCGGTCGATTAAAGCAATTCTTTGCAGACTGTGTAAATGATCATCTCCCTTTCGATATCTTTTTCAGAATAAACACATTCAAAGTCCAATTGATCTTCAGTTTCACTCAAAACAAATTCAACAGCTTGCTCTGTTATACGTTTGGCGTAACCATTTCCGAAAATTTTAGAACGTCTTTTCAACATGAAAATACTTAACTAATTACTTTATCAGTAACACAAAAATCTGAACTAATCTTAACTAATTACTGTATCAGTACCAGAAAAAAGAAAGAACACTGATGTACTGAAAGAACTAAACGTTAAAGAGAATTGGCTGATAAACAACATACTATACACAAAAATTACATGCTTTGGTCACATCAAACGTCACGATGGCCTGGAAAGAACAATACTAGAGGGCAGGGTCCCAGGACGCAGATGCAGACCAAGAAGAAGATGGATACAGGATATTAAAGAAACCATGAACATGACCATCTACGAAGTGGATGAACTGACAAGAGGCAGAGTGAATTTCAGATGTGCTGCAAAGAGAGCAACGTCCTATAAAGGATACGCATCTTGATGATGACCACACAAATCACACATCGGCGTCCGCCATCTTGCTAAACAACGTAGAACACATAGATTGTGATTTACGTCACAAGTGTACACAATTTAGTTTTAAATACCGCAAAATAATGAAAAATATGATCAAACTGATAAATCGGGAGCATTTTCAGTCTTCATTCTTTTGTTTTGTCGGCATGTTCCTGGACCGTATTCTTTTATAATGTTCCCAATGTTTACTAACAGAAAACCGTAGTTAATAAATTATCAAACATATTAGAATAGTAAACAGACGTACTCATGTGAACTTATTATTTTTATATAAGCAGTCTCAACTGTTCTTGGTACAAATTTCACACATTTAATCCTTTTGCTACTGACTTCTTTCTAACTCTGACATGGTATCCAGATTAGCTGCCTGATCTTTTTACCTGCAACACAGAGAAGATGGCGTCATGCTAATTGTTATTGTTTATAGCATATATTCCCAAACTTGTTCGGCCCACCGCCCACTTTGCACGACTTTGTAACGCCCTTCTCCTCATTATAACAGTTTGCCAACGCCCTCCTCACACAAATAACATTCTCTATTTTCACTTTGCCATAGAAAACTGATAAATATATTTCTGTCATATATGGTATATTTTCAAATGATTATATACATGAAATAGAAAATTGATGAAAATATGGATTTAGTAAGATGGGCATAAGATGAATTAAAATGCAGAATTCAAATTTTAAATGATCTTCTTCTTTCTTCTTTTGTCGTCACACTGCTACCGGGTTGTTGCCCAGTGTCGTGGTTTTGTTTTTGTCTTGCGCTGTTCTGGTGGCTTGTGTGATTGTTATCTTTGCTCTTTCATAGGATTCTGCTACGCCAGCCTAACCATCGCCATGTTCTTCCCACTCTTGCCTTCTTTCCCGATGTTCTGTTGTAGAAGACTCTGTATACTGTAAAGTTTGGATGCATTCTTATTAAGTGGCCAAACCACTTCATTCTTTATTGATCTATATAATTCAAGCAAGGTTTGTGCCAACTTTCTTTCTTATGCTGATGTTGGTCATTCTGTCTTTTCTTGTGTTGTTGGTAACTTTTCTCAGGCAACGCATTTCACATATAGTTATTTTTTGTGACTGCGCTTTAACTCAATGTGTAAGCTCTGGTAATGATCATTCAATAGAAAAATTACGAAAAAATCCACTAGGCCTTCGAACCACTATTACCCTCCCCCTGAAAACCAGCGCCCCAGAGTCGATACCACCCCCCTTTTGGAAACGCTGGTTTATAACAATATCTTAGATATCGTTATCAACACGAAGATAAATATGTAAGCTTTCAGCAACCACTGTTGCAGTCATTTATCATCAAAAGAAAATCATCAAACATTTGTGCTCTATCGTTTCTTGATATTCAGAATAGTTGTTGAAGTCATCTCATCTATGTTGTGATTTACTCTCATTACCTGAAGTCAGTTCTAAAACAGATAACAATATATTTGAACAAAAATATTTATGCTCGCTTTAGTATATAGTGATGTGTGCATTGTTCAAAAATATTATTACATAATGAAGTTCCAGTTTCAGTTTTTGAAAACATTCATTTCACTTCAGATTATGTCCGTATATGCTTCAGTCTTCTTGGCAATATCTCCAACAGCTTGCTGCAACGAACAATAACAGTTGAATATTAATTGATGAGACTATTCATGTACACCTTTGTCCGTACTTTTCTGGCCACTCTAACCTTTAATCAATCACTTGCAATCTATCAAATGACGCGAATTCGTTTAGATGAAAATCTATTGAAACCACAATCTATATGATGAAAGTCAGAATGTCAACTCGATCATTTTTAGGTCCCCAATATAGGATGTCAGAGTGAACCAGCCTGTCCGCTCTCTTATTGACAACTACACAGATTTGCCTGGGAACAAATATGAATATAGTTCCCTAATTGTTGATGTTTAAATAAATTTAGAAATCCACTGCCTGCGCTCTTAACGGGCCTCATCGTAAAAAGAATAATGAATCATTTGATTCCCGCATGAAGTTTGGCGCAATGAAACCGAGCCAAAGCAGTGCTTTATGCATCATCAGTACATACATTACTGGCTGCCGCTTGTAAATTCATCATTGTTTGACATTTCTGTTGTATGAGCCAGCAGATAATGCCCAAATCAGCGTTTCGTTACGAACAACATATTCATCATTGTTTGACATTTTCTGTTGTATGAGCCAGCAGATAATACCCAAATCAGCGTTCCATGTAAACAACATATTCGTGGTGTGCAAATCATGAGTTCCCAACAGCGGTACACACGCCGCAGGGGGCATTGAGAAGTTGTAAAGGCACAGGGTTGGAAAGTAAATTTTGGCGGTGCTGAGGACCTATAGTCGACCCCCTTAAGCTGAAAATTCAAAGTCACGCATGTTCGCTTTATAAAGATAATATTTTTCAAAGACTGTTTTTGCAGGAATATTAGAAAACGGACAATAAAGAAAAACTTTTATTTGACGTATTGGAACACTATTTTAGAAAAAAGAAATTCCGCTGAATAATATCTTTGTCTGCGGCCGATGGTACTCTGGTAATGGCTGGACACTACAGCTAGTTGATTTCATATTTGAAAAAAACTGTTCCAAATGTAGTTGCCATGCATTGTGTAATTCACCGGTAACGTTAACGATAAACAATCTTATTAATTTCCTTCATCGCTCCCTACAGCATGTAATTACATCAGTTAACATGACGAGAAGAAAATACTATCGATGAAAGATTAATGATAGTTACCAAAATTATTCTTTTAGATTTTATTGAAAAGTTATAACAATATTGCTTATCTGACAGATTTATGCAACAAATGAAACGAACTTACAGCCAAGGAAATTATTTTAATTTGATCAAGTAAACACATTATTTATCAGTTCGCGTCAAAACTTGCGTTGTATTAACATTTGATAATTTTATCAGTTTTACAATTTCACTCAATGAAAACAACTCATGAACCAGATGCACCAAGCCGTAAGGCGCATAACATGGTGCAGTGACGCCTCAAAATGATGAATGGAATAACGGATTCTATAGTCGAGCTCTACCCCTGAGACCTATACAGAGAAGAATGAGTGGGCCAACCATCACGAGATTGGTCCAAGTAACTGCTGGTGTTGACGTTGTCACTGGTGCTAAAGCAACGAAGCGGCAGGAAAATCTTGCTGATCAAACCCCACCAGACTCAGGAAGAATCAGCAAAATCCAATGGAGCATGGTAGTTATTTTTCACCAAAAACAGAAGTCTAGCAGTGAAAAATAGTTCTTTCATGTATTCAGAAACCCATCAACCCCCCACACACACACATATTCTCTGTCTAGGTTATCAATTATACAGATAAAGGCCACACGGAGAAGCTCTCTGCGTGACGCTCAGTACACCATGAAACAGCAGATAAAAGTCAGCACAAATGGGGAAGCAGAAATCTTAGGAATTGACATCTTTGTGAACAACTAACAGATTTAAACTAACAGATTTAAATAACAGAGCCCTTATGCTGGAAACCATGCCCTGTCAATACAAACTGTAATGAGGTGAAATTTTAACAGTCACTCAGAAAGGCAAGGATACCAAGACACCAGTGTAAAAAGGAGGGGATAGAATAGGGAAATAAGTCTACAGCTTTAGCTCAAAAATGGACGCGATGACCCTGTACTACTCAAGGATATTAGAAAAATATATCCCCCAGACCTTGTCTTTGCCACCGGTGACATAGCCCAGAACTTGGATCGATCCTTCATGGAACAACTAGGAGACAGTGACCACAACTCTGTCAAACCTTCTTGAAGATTAGATATTTTCCCACCCAAGTGCAAATAATGTAGTGAAACTACAAAAGAGCTGACTGAGCACAGTTTGCGAGACTCGACATCTACACTTGACCCCATGGCCACCAAAAGATAAGGAACATGACAGACCTACTCAACATATCCATTTTGAAGGTAAGCAAGAAAATCATTCCTAGAGTGCAAGAGGAGCTATAGTCTTATTGGTCAGAGGTCCAACATGTTGAAGATGAAAGCTGTCAGGCCAGAAAAAGAGTAGAAGCAGGCAGAGGCACAGAACAGCAGCTTGCCATAACACTCAAAGGCATCTTCGGATAAATATAGGAGGCAGTTAAAGAGAAAGCCGCAAGGCCAGAGCTGGAAAAGACAAGACGTCTCGAAATACAGACCAGGAGTCAGTTGAAAGCACTCAAAAGGTGCCCAGCAGAAGTCACCGGGAAAAGGAGTGGATGCAAATGAGATGCTCTTCAGCCTAACCAACAAATCTGCTACTAAAGTTTTGAATGCAGGCTGAAGTACAGAAATAGCTAGTCAATGGAAGTATCATAATTTTAATCTAAAACAAGTAAAGACAAGTTCGATCAAGCAATTGTATACAATTAGTCTCTTTCGGTGTGTTGGAAAGTGATGGAGAGGCGTCTCAGCCAGAAAGACTGATGTGGCAACTGGGCAAAAACAATTGATACTACTACATGAGTGGATTCGGTCAGCATGGATCAACAGAAGACCAAGTAACTTACATTGCACAGGAGATCGAAGGTGGATTTCAAGAAATGAAACATACACTAACGGTATGGGTTGACATGGAGAAGTCTTTCGACAGAGTCTAGAGAGAGGACTCAAATCAAACTGTTCAAACTAGGAATCAAAGGCGCATGTATATCTGGATATATCACTATCTGGTAAATAGAACAGCCAAACAATACGGACAGAAAAACATAGCAGGAAGTCAATCATCGAGCAAGTTGTTCCCCAAAGGGTTTATGTCTCTAAAACTACTTCGTTTTTTTATAAATAATTATGGAAGACATTCTCAGCAAGAGTGCATGGTGCAATCCGTTGATGATCTGGCGCTTGTGGACAAAGAGGAAGAATCATGTATTGATCACCTCAAGGATGCAGATGGTCATGTAGAAACATATACCAGGTCCTGGGCTGTAACATAAATGAAAAAGTAAATCAATTTCACAGTCTTCAGTCTATCCAGAAAAGCCCAAATGCTCAACTCAAGTTCAATGACCATCTACTCTCCAATGGACGAATGTCCAGCATATATGGGAATCATAATGGACAACAGGCGAATAAGAAAAGCACAGATGGGGCAATCTGGAGTAAAGTAAAGAGAGAATGGGGATCGTAGACAAATTAGGCACCAACAGGGTGCAGGTTGTAGCATTCTCTCTCTCTCTCTATCTCTCACCCGATTGTTCTATGCTAGTTTTTATCATTCTTATTATGGTATATAAACAGCCAAACATCAGAACGTAATGTACGTGCACCAACCTTTAGCACCTGTGGAGCACAGTTGCTTATCCTTGGATGGGGTGTTCGATTTCAGCCAGCGTTTGGTTTGTGCGCTTTCCGTAGCCTTACCTGTCTAGCTGTGATATAAGGCAGTGGGTTGTCAATTTCATTCAGACAGTGACGTAGACGGCTCGACCTCTGGCTTATGAAATATCACCTTGTAAAACCGGTCGTTTTTAATTAACACCCTGGTTTGCAGCCCGATCAGGTTTGTTTGCGGTTTGCACCGCTAGCCTTTCATTGTCCACTATCAACTACAAGGTCGCAGTAGTTCCTGCGAGCAAAACCTTGCCTGTTTGATCCGCTGGGCTTGCCAGTTGTTCTGTGCATTTGGGTGGGTACGCACATCACACTGCGCTGCGGCTGCCTCTTACCGCTGCCACGCATGCACTGGTTTTGCCTCTGCTGGGTTTCCAGTGTTCTACTCGTAATGGGTGGGACGCACACCCTCTTGCCGTGCCGGCCTGACCTCGATTGGGTCCCTATGACGCCAGCGTGCGTGCTAGATCTGCCTAATGCCCTGTCCCCATCGGCTTTTGCGCTCACATTTTTCGTGCCATCATGTCGTGCACTTGGCCCCGTGTGGCTATCACCTTCTGTGGCTGGCCAAGTCCCCCACCCATGAGATAGAACCTGATGTCGCCTCATGTGGTGCCACCATTGCAACGTCGTGCAGCATTATGAAACGGCTTTACACTTTGAAGTTGTCAGTCGCGAGGATGGCATTGCGGTCACAGGTCTGTCAATTGCCGCTGTCCGCATTCGGCGAACGTTAAGTATGACCTCACGGATCATCACCAGACCATACATCCACCACGCGAGAAGTACTGAAAATGGCCATAGAACTTCAGCCAATGGAGGACAGACGGAATATAAAGATTACTTCAATGATGAGAAAAATGTAAGAGACTGATGAAGCATCCAATGCACCCGCAAAAAAACAGCTACGTAGGTGCAGATTGAAAAGCAGTAGCTTCATGGCAAGCTCCACAGTACCCACAGCCTAATATTAGCACTGGCTCAACCAAAGTGTAACCAGCCGCACCTCTCCTCCCTGGTCATGCAGGCTCCAGAGTTGGATACCCTCAATGCAGCTGTAAAAATAGTACTACAACATATGAAACAAATACATGGAAAAATTGTGCTTTTGGTCACTATCCTCAGCAGTGAAATCTGAAACAGACACAGAACTAAGTGATGTAGGTCTTCGTAGCCCAGTAGGCCCATGATTCTGAGTGTAAGTAATCCAGTGGATAACCTCACACTGCAATCTCAATGGAGATAGTGCTGACAGACAAGCCAAAGAGGAGCATGGATACATCAAGATGACAATCTCAGTTATTAGGAAGAAGCAGCAACCATCTCGCAGAGTTTTACAGCAAAGAGGGAAAAATATCTTCTAAGAAAAACACAACAAGCATGATGTGTATTACGAACTGCCCAGTAGAGACCACATTCATAGCCGCTTCGCCTCAGACGGGTCACAGAATGAGAGCAGAACATGATTCAGATAGTCCACAAATATTCGGTGCCCCTGTGCCTGCGATTATGACGACAGAGCACATCCTACACATAACTGCCCCCAGTATACAGACATGAGGAAGTAAGAGGTAAGTAAGAAATAAGATCCACTTACCAGCGTCCAGAAAACTGTATGTCTGGGCTGATGGGATCTTCATTAGAATCAAATCCAAGTCTAGTGAGGAGCGCAGAAGAATAGGAAATAAAATGTACAAATAACAGAATTATTGCTAGGAGAAAGAGTTGATAGAACTGTCAACAAATGAAGAGAGTTAAATGGAAAATTGATTATAAGGATATCAAGAATTATTATTTCACAAAGTCAGATTCAATATTATTTCTACCCTTATAGGTTGCAGAAAGTTATTTATTGTATTCCCATCATCATATTTAGCTGAAAGTTTATCATAATCATAGACTGATAAAGAAACGAAACAGATTGTCGATAGAGAAATGCGGCAATTTAAGATTATTGATGACAAAAATGGCTTCAAACATCGAAAATTAGTTTTCATCATCAAGCTCACCTCTAATTAATACATTATAGTACATTTTACAGCAGATGGAAGTATCGATAACGAAATCAGCAAATGTTGCACAAAGTTAACCAAGTACTTGGACAGTTAACCCTCTTGTCACATAAAGATATACAGCTGTAACTAGCTTTGTCTCATAAGAACGATTTTCTGGCCAACACTATGTTACCAGTGTCAAACATGGCCAATAACAGCAGTTAAGTAGCGGAAATAATAACGACAGAGATGGGGGTGTCTTAGAAAGGCGTTGCTGACAATAAGAGAGACAAAATTAGAAATGAAGAAATCAGAAAGAACTAGATATTGAAACCAATCATTCGAACTATAAAAGAACAACAAATTAAATGGTTTGGAAACCTGACAAAAGATGTGATGTCGCCTACCACAAGAGAGCCGCAGAAAAAGTATAATAAGTACCAAGCAAAAGAGAGAAACCACGCAAAAGATGGGTGATGGCATCAAGAACAGCCTTACGAACATGAATATCAGCTTACGAGTGCCTTCAACACACACAAAGAGATCACTACGTTTCGCCCCCAACACTTTATAGAAGTAAATGGTGGAAGAAGAATAAGCACACACAAAGAGATCACTACGTTTCACCCCCAACACTTCTATAAAAAAGTAAATGGTGGAAGAAGAGAAGGCACTATTGGTATTATCTTCTCTAATAAAATAACTGAAAAATGTGTCCTTGTTTTTCAAGTTATAGTATGTGCAATATAGTTTTGAGGAGGGCGCTGTCGAATAATTCACTGAAAAAGTGTATTAAAAAAAGGTTGGGAACCTATGGTGTGAAATCATAATGTCACCTTCATTCAGGTTGTCATTACTGGTAGTTGCTCTTCCATACAGCCTTTGTCGAATTGAAGTTGTTGAAAAAGTGCTACCGTACTGTAATGATTGCAATGGTATACAAGCTTCCTATGGTCAATATTTGCAATCCCGCATTCGGCTGAACAATATCTGCAGTACACCAGACCCACGACGTGTCCCGCTTTAACGGATTTCCCATTCTGATGCTGATTCGTTATTGATTACTGAGCAGACGTCATTGCACTCCGGGTAGATCAGCCAAGTGTCACTTTTCCTAACGATATTCAAAGTGTATGCATAATGATGGTTCTGTGGCTAACCGGTTAAACACCCTATTCCACTTTGCCCCTCATATGTCTAATTCTATACTTGTACTACGGGTAATTCAAAACTTCTTAAATTTTTGGATCGATTCAACATATATTTTAGTGTCTTCATCCACTTGAGGTAGTGAAGCTGATGCTGACACTTCGTCAGCTGGATTATCGCTTTAACACTCATTTTTGAAGATACATGTGCTCTAGATATCTTGATTTAATACCGCATGGTCGGGAAATCAAGCAGAAACATCATGGCCAAGCAGGTTGTATCCATAATTCAACTAGGTAGACAGGCATATTTTTAATCTGTATTCTCCCCAGTTGTTAAATTTACGTCTAACTAACAGTGAGGATTTGATGGTTGAAAATGTCTGCGCCTGTTACAGGATGACTAGCAGCTGTTGTTCGATATTAGCAGCCGATATATTCATTGCTGCCAGGTCGTTACGTGCCTCGACAGTAACATAATCAACATATTGTCTGAAACACAGGCTGCAGTCAAATGTCGCAACTAAAACATGTTTACTATATATCAACACCGCACAGTCTCAAAATGACGTACATTGCGTTGACCGTGCTATTATTATGTAAGAACCATGTTACTGCTGCTTTTGTCAGGTTAACTAATATCAGATATCACACTGGTCTGTATTATGATCTTGTTGTATCGTCACCAGTTTTATCATTCTTGTCTTCTCCTATCTATATACCAGAATATTATCAGCAAATAGATGGCACAATCAGATATACATCTGTTAGAAGCTTCATTTCTCATTAGTTGGTATTTTATTTTTATATAGCTTGCCATGGTTCTATTTTGTGTCATACAATGTACTACCGGGATAATTAACCAACTAGCTCAAGCCACTACGCTATGTCTTTACATGACATGCTTGTAGGTCGCATGAGCACTATTCTTTGTAAAGGTACAAGAGTTACTATACTTTGTTCCACTTGCGGGCCCCAAAGAAACTGAAATAAGCATGGACGACAAGCTGTGTCCATTGCACAAACCTAAATAAGTGTCACATGGGACAAATTGTACATTGGTTATGTCTGAAAATAGAATGTCAACGTTCACCAGTTATATGCATGAATATTGCTGAAGCATGATTGCATGATTCATATCCAATTGTGTGTATAGTCTCTCCATGATTTCAAGCAGTATATTATAAGATAGACACAGAACTAACAGCCAATTTTTCAATTTACATGAAAATTGTCAGGCAATGACATGGATGCAGAACAGATGTTTCTATATCGTTTTGGGGATAAGACAGGTAAAAACATACCATTGACCACTGCGTAGTGTATAAAAGTTCATCATCGTGTTATTGATCACTGTAGAAACTTACACTAATTTTTTTAACAAAGAACGATGTCGTGTAGACTCAGAAGCAATTAAGCGCCGTTCAAAGGGCTGAGTGGTGTTCAGTATCACCCCAGCAACAAGCAGCTGAACAGACGAACAAGTATACCAGTTGCTGACAGATTCATGACGGGTACAGGCCAGTGTGGTATCTGAGATTCTCTCCCGTAGCTATTTGCCCTTCTAAAAGATGGGAAGAAATCTACAATGTTCAGCAGTTATGCATACTTATCTTGAAATGTATATGACAAATGACTGGGAGAAGGTAGAGGCCAGACAGTGACACAATGAGACAAACCACATCCTCCCTGACACTTTTCTATCCATTACAAGAACAATCTTTTTCTGAATCAGCCTGTTCATCTCTAATTCGTTGATTAATTAATTATTTCTTCATGTCTAAGATGCCATTACGATGTCCTTGCTGAGAAAAAGTAGCAGCTTGATCCCTATCCTCTTATTATATCTTGATAAATCTCCATTTGTTGGCAGTTGTCTGCGGTAGTAAATGGTTGTCAGCGTTTCAGCTTCCTTACAGGTTTTGTAGCTATGCATTTTCTATCTCTGGCGTGAAAACCATAGATCGTCTAATCCAAGTTATTTGTTTAGTTATATGTTTTTGAACATATTTGCTCCATTTTGAAATTCTGGTGAGGTTCAGCATCTCACCCCGAAATCCACCACCTGTAAGTCTTTAGCCTCTCTTCACGTTTTAGATCTGTTTGGCTAAGTTCTGATGAAGAAGCATAAAACAATATATTCACCAGTCAATACTCCGCATTCATTAGGCACATGACCCACCTGTCCTCCCACTACTGAAAGTTTCAGGACTCGATAGAGAGTTATCATACGTAAATTGTATAATATTATTCATTAATGTTATATCATAATTACAGTGCAAAATCGTTACAAATACAAAGACAATAATCATCAATGCAACATTACATTTGACCACATAGATTTTGACCACATTAACAATATCAAATAATCAACATTACCATCCATCAACATTATTTACAACACCGATAATCAATTATAATTCTTCCAATTGTTTTCCATCTTAAACTACCATAGCAAATAAAAAACTTGTAAAGCAATCAAACTGTGCATCATTTAGAGAACATCATGTTACAAATAACGATTTGTTGAATTGGACATGCATTCAGGTACGGTACCAGTCAGGTAGCGCAGTAAGGTACTAGATAGGACAGCTCTTCGATAGACATATGATGGGAAAATAAAACCTTGTCCTGAAATTACAAAAATAATGACAATATACAGCAACGTTTCGATCAAAGGCCTTTGCAAGTAAACGGAACAGCAGGGTGACGAATTAAAAATATATATATGGACTACTACCAATAAATGTGATTAGGAACGTTTGGAGAAATGTCTCGTATGTAGTGTCTGCCATGACTAGTGTCTTTTTAAATTAATGCTCCTGTTGACAATGCTGAAGCAAACACTGTTAGTGTTCTGTCATTGTTTTGTATTTATTAAAACTACATTACTTTGTTATTACGTGTTTCGAAATTCTACCATGGTTTGCTACGGTCTCCATCAATATTGTGAAAATAAACATAGACGCTTAAATGAAACATGGGGAAGAATATATGTGAAAAGAGAGTTTAATGATTTTTGTCCTGGCGTGAGCAGTTCATACTTAACTCACGAAGAGTCGCATGTAGAGAGCTTGTCGTGACGTAGGAAACAGTTCATAGCAACTCTGAAAGAGTCGCATGTAGAAACTGACTTGACGTAGGGAAGCAGTTCATAGAAACTCTGAAAGAGTGCGCATGTAGAGAGTTTGACTTGACACGTAGGAAACGGTTCATGGCAACTCACAGAAAGAGTCCCGCATATAGAAGAGCTTGTCATGACATGAAGCAGTTCATAGAAACTCTAGAAAGAGTCGCATGTAAAGGAAGCTTGTCGTGACATAGGAAGCAATTCATAGAAACTCTGAAGGTGCATGTAGGAAACTTAAACAGACGTAGGAAACAGTTCATAAAAATACTAAAAGAAGTCGAATGTAGAGAGTTTGTCGTGACGGCAGAAAACAGTTCACCAGAAAATCTGAGAAGGAGTTACATGCTTGAAATGGATAAGACTCGGCGATAGTGACAAGGGGCCGGGTGAACCATTCTGAAATCCGGTACCGCAGCACAGCAAATTTCTCGGTGTATTCATAGTATTGGGTTTAGTTCAGAGAACCTAGATCATATGCTTGGGGATCTAGATGACAAGTATTTATAAACAAAGGTTCATTTAAATGTCTAGGAGGTATTCGTGATTGAAATCAAGACTTCGCAAAATATCAGTAAAGTTGTGCCATATTTTATATCCTTTACGACAGAATTCGTAACAGGCAGAAACAATAAAATAAATGAAAGATAACATAACAACAAAAATGAAAATCTTTGAAATTGGAAACCTTTATTGAGTATCAAACAGGATAAGACGAGGAAATAAATAGAAAGATAACATAACAACAAAAATGAAGATCACTGATGAAATCTTTAGTACGAGGAGGTATCAAACGGGATACAACGATGAAATAAATAGATAGAAATAATGAATTCTAAAATAACAAAATTACTATAACTATATCAGCATTATTAACAACACCAACTCGTCATTACTACAACATCAACTAATCATTACTAGAAGACTACATCATTATCTCGCTACAAATTATTACGGTATATCAACTACATTGTTCTTAATGGTTTCAACTACTGCATCAATGTCCACTCCATTTCTCTGTATCTCTCTCTCTCTACCTCTCTCTCTCTCACTCTCTCTCTTGAACCAGTTCACTATAAGAAATATATCATTGTTCCACCCACCTACTATCTTCTTAATCATTATTTCATAACATCAACAGCTCTCAATTTCTCTATATCTCTCTTTCTTTCCACTCTCCTCTCTCTCTTTCTCTGTCTTGTCTACAGTTGTCCAGTGATTTCACTATATCTCTTTTTCTTTCTCTCTATATATATCTCTCCCTCTCTCTCTCTCTTGAACCATTTCACTATAAGAAACATATCATTGTTTCCTACCTACTATCTTCTTAATCATTATTTCAACACACATTACAAACTCATTGGATACTGACATTTTAGTTTGAAAAAATTGAAGGGCGTATATTACTTGTGTCCTGGAGTCAAGTACATAGACTTTGTGCCATTTCAGCCCATTTCTTGCTGAATTAAGTGCATATATAATACTCTGTAAAAAACTAATCATGAGCTCCTTGTGTTGATATGTCTCAACATGTTTCTCATATCTCACTTTATCTCAATATCTGGCCTCGACCTCATTATTTTACTATGATTAACGACAACTTATTAAAAAATGTAAGCTGCCATAGATAGTCAGGATACAAATGCAATTACTTCTGGTTCATCATTAAAGCACACATTAACTCTGAAGTAAGGCAAAGATGCATACTATCAACACTGTTGTTTCATAACATCATCATCAAGGTGCGTATCCTTTATATGACGTTGCTCTCTTTGCAGCACATCGAAATTCACTCTGCTGCCAGTTTACCCACTTAGTCAGTGTGTATTTCATGGTTTCTTTTAATATCTTGTAGCCACATCTTCTTCTTGGTCTGCATCTGCGTCACCGGGACCCTGCCCTCTGGTATTGTTCTTTCCAGGCCATCGTGACGCTTGATGTGACAAGGTATGCTATTTTCTGTATTGTATGTTGTTTATCCTTAATTCTCTTTAACATTTTAGTTCTTTCAGGACATCAGTGTTCTTTTTTTCTGTCCATGGTATTCATTAGGATCGTTCTGTAGCATTTAGTTTCGAAGGACTGTATTTTCGTTCTTAATTTCTGTGTAATATTATGATTCACAACCAAAAGTAGCCACTGGTAAAATGCATGCTCTCAATTTTTTTAAATTTTTTATTTTTGCAAGTGCTTTGCCACATTTCTTCATTCGTTTAACTTCTTATTGCTATTGCCAATCTTCTTGAGCTCTCTTTGGAGCAGTCCCCGTTATTTTTTGAGCCCAGATATTCGGCTCTCTCACATTGGAGTCCTTCATTGTTTACTTGGATGTTATGACCTTTTTTGTCATTAAATTTTTTTGTTTTTGTTTTTGTTTCATAACATAGTTATTTCAAATCTGTCAAATATCTGACCAGGAAAAAGCGGGATTTCCCCAGTGAACTTTGTTTCCATAACAAGACTCTTTTCCTCAGAAAAAAGTACAGTTACAAGAGACATTAACAGACTACAGTTTAACATGTATGAATATAACAAAAAAAAACATAGACAAAACTGAAGTGTGACGACATTTTTTTCTAAGGAAAGCATTACCAACTTAAATACCATTATTTAAAAATTTAAACAATTTACATTGGGATAATTTTGTAGTAAATGAGAAAATTAAAAAAAATATCGAGGGCGCATTAGTAATGCCTCCAAGCCCAAATTTTGTTAATATACATAATTTACAAATGAAACATACATTTAAAAAAGCGAGATTTCACTACACAATAAGTCTTTTTTTTCGACAAGTCACCCCCCGTTCCACACCCCCGCCAACGTCGAACTAGTTGTTGCACCCGTCGAAGAAAAATATGATTTTCACGGAGGTACCACATCCGCCACACCCTCGTCAAGCTTTCTTTTCCCCTTGAGATGTTCCGGCTTTGGAACAGGAAAAAGTCACAAGGTGCCAAATCGGGCTATTGGGTGCGCTAAAAAAGTCGTCAAAATTTGGGGAAGCTCTAATGCCGCTGTTTTCTCTGGTGTGTGGACGAGCATTGTATGTTGAAGGACTGCATGTTTTCCAGGACAACACGGCGTCTTGCCCGTAGTTTTTTCATGTTTCCCCAACCCATCAGTTGGTATTGCCGCGTTCCAAATTTTTGGTGGATTACGCCCCGGGAGTCCCAAAAAAAGGTCTAAAACTTTTCCCTGACGGGTTTTTTTTTTTTGGTGGGTGCATTTTTTTGCCCCTTTTTCCATAGCGGGGCATTTTTTTGGGAGTAATGATGCACCCGCTCATCGCCAGTGACAATTCGGCGATTCATCGCCTTCTCATTCATATCGCATCAGGGGTTCCCGCACGCCTGATGTCTCAATTTTTTTTTTTTGCGGGGTGCCCTGTTTGACGTTGGCGGGGGTGTGGAACGTGGGGTGTTGAAAATAATGACTCTTTTGATGAAAATCTAACTTTCGAAAATGTATTTTCATTTGAAAAATGTATATTAACAAAGTTTTGGACTTGGAACATTACTTTTCAATGCGCCCTCGTTTTTCTATAATTCTAAAAAATGGTGGGGGTCTCACTATGGGCCCCAATTTAAACAAAAATTTTTAAATTGATATAAACGTCTGAGACACAAATAAAATAAAAAAGAAAATTTTCAAATCGGATATATATTCGGTTTTTAAATAAAAAACCCCAAACTTTTGTTTTTTTCGATTTGTTTGTTTACAATTTTCCATCAATGTTTCCAAAATCACGGTATATGCATTAATATTACCCCAATTGTGACGTATGTTTTTAAACTATGAAAAATCGTCTCTTTCCCAAAAAATCCCCGGGGGGGGTATTATTTTTTCAAAGAATAATAAATAACAAAAAATTTTCTTTTGAAAAAAAAATTTAAAAAATCTGAGATTGAAGTATGCAATCCAACTAAGAAACAACAAAATTTAGACCCAAAACTGACTCTAAACAAAAAGTTGGATATCTTCAACAGAATGGCAGAAACGGGGTTTGCCACATGACCATTTATTATTTTGGTTATTAAATAAGATTGACTCAAATCACATTGATTGCATTATTAGGGCGAAAATTCCTGATCCGAACTTAAATCCACAACTACATAAAACTGTTATAGAGCAAATGTTGCATGGAACGTGTGGAAACATCAATCCGAATTATCCATGTATGAAGGATGTCAGATGTACTAAGCGATATTCGAAGAGTCTTTTACTTGAAACTCAAACTGGACAAGATGGCTATATATTATATCGAAGAAGACAGTTAGCTGACGGATGATTAGAAGTAACTAAGACAATTAAGAGAGGATAATGTTGAGCTGAATTTTTCATCAATAATATATGTATTGTTCCGTATTGCTCGTTGTTGTCACGAATGTTGGATCCGCATATTTTTGTTGAGTATTGCAATTCAGTGAAATCGATTAAAAATATGTTAAAATACATACACAAAGGTTTGGATCAAGCCCTGTTTGGCATTCAAACCGATGGAGCACCGATTGACGAAATAGAAGATGATCGTGCCGGTCGCTACATCAGCAGCAATGAAACAGTTTGGTGTGTTTTGGATATCCCCGTTGAGAGGTATCTCTCTGTAATGCAATTGAGCGTTCTCCTTGAAAATGGACAGAGTCTACTTTAATGTAGAAAACGTCTAACAAAGAGTCCAGCATTCTCATGAACGACAGTAATTGCATTTTTTGAGCTTTGTAAAAATGACGACTTTGCAATGACTGCTTTACTTTGAAGTTCCTAAATATTACACGTACGATAAGTCAAGGAAAGTTTTTAATAGAAGAAAGCAGGAGTCGCAGTTGTTGGTTTCGATGGAGTTAAATCTAGCGATGTTTTGGGACGTGTTTACACTGTCCATCCTAATAATTTCGAATGTTTCTACCTCTGCATCCTACTTCACACCGTTAGAGGTTCAATATCATTTAATGATTTAAAAACGTTTGAGGGTCAAGTTTGTACAACATTTCGTGAAGCATGACAAAAACTTGATTTACTGGAGGACGACAATTAATGGCATGCTACGATGGCAGAAACAGTTGCATCAGAATCACTACTAAAGATCAGATCACTTTTCATCATTCTCATGCAGTCCAACAAATTCGCAAAATTGGTGGCATGCGCTCAAGGATAGTATGTCCGAATATGTTTTTACTCGATCAAGACAACATAACCTTTACTTTCTAATTGATTACAACGAAGATATATTTATAGAGGATAAAGTTATCGTTTATGGACGACATAGTCGATTCAAACAACTTCTTAAAAAACTATCCAAAGTACAATTCATTATTTTAGATGACATTTATTGGAACAGCTTACCCAATTCCTCATCAAAGATTAATAAAAACTTTCACCCAGTGCAACATAACTAGCAACAATTGGTTAAATTAAAGCGTTTTATCATGAGCACTAAAAGAGCATTGTACAATACGATCGTTCTTGGACATAATGTTATTTTTTTCAATCCAGAAGCACTTGAGCTTCAGCTCTTCGGCTCGGTGCCATAGACATCGTAACCCTTCGGTTCAGTGCCACGAACACCGTAAATATGGAGAACCTGTGGCTTTTCTGCCAGTCAGTGGATTTGAACCCGCACTCACAGAGGACTTGTCACCCGCAGTCCAGCGCGCTACGAACACGCTGGGCAGGCGGGCGACATAATACTATCATTTCCAAATCTGGGCGATGAAATCATACCGTAGAAGAAACAAATAAGTTACAATATATATAACGTGTCTACGCAGTGCTCTGGGAATATTAAGAAGAGAATGGTTTAAAAATGAAGACATCGGGATAAAAAGCGAGTGCTACATCAGTACTTAACTTTATCAATAGTGATTCGGCCACATACGAAGAAAGTTACACCACATAAAATACGAGAGCTAGTTGACTAATCTATATAAAAGTTAATTAGCAGATGAAAGCGTCAAATTTGCTAAAGGCTAGTGAAGACTTGTGAAACATGTAGAGCAGTGATTGTATAGTTAAACTCAGTCAAACTTACACAGTCAAAAAATGTGAAGAGACAGAATAATATTTGATGAACAGCAATGAAATAATAAGATTTTAGAAACTGGATTCTCGTTTACTGAAATCATGAAGACTATACCAAATAGAGAGCTGTTGTAAGGGACACTTGTTTATTTTTTGTTTATTAAGAAATTGACTTGATTTATAAACACTGAGCTTGAATGTATAACTTTTCAAATATTGAAACTACTAGACAAAGTTTCAAATATTCAAACCAATAGACAGTTTCAAATATTGAAACCAATAGACAAAGTTTCACATATTGAAACCAATAGACGAAGTTTCAAATATTGAAACCAATAGACAAAGTTTCACATATTGAAACCAATAGACGAAGTTTCAAATATTGAAATCAATAGACGAAGTTTCACATATTGAAACCAATAGACGAAGTTTCACATATCCCTGCAGTTAACTTTATACGAATCGTGTCTGGAGCTACTGTAAAAGTGCTCTGACTCAGACACTTTCAACTGTCTAAAAGCTAGCTTAGTGGAACTGAACACAAACATGCCCACGACTACACTGACGTATAATCTAACAAGTAATAACAAACACATTTTGGTGTGTGGGGAATGGAGACTAAGACTAAATCAAGTTATACCGATCAGTATACGTTTATCCGTAGGGTATGGTCGATTATAATTTGTCATAATTCACATTTTAAAGTTTCATACTAGAGTACTTACTGCTGGATCTATAGTAGTTGGGATTGTTGTTGGAGCTATAGTAGTAGTGGTGGTTGTTGGAGCTATAGTAGTAGTGGTGGTTGTTGGAGCTTTAGTAGTAGTAGTGGTGGTTGTTGGAGCTCTAGTAGTAGTAGTGGTTGTTGGAGCTCTAGTAGTAGTAGTGGTTGTTGGAGCTCTAGTAGTAGTAGTGGTTGTTGGAGCTCTAGTAGTAGTGGTGGTTGTTGGAGCTCTAGTAGTAGTAGTGGTTGTTGGAGCTATATTAGTAGTGGTGGTTGTTTGAGCTCTAGTAGTAGTAGTGGTTGTTGGAGCTCTAGTAGTAGTGGTGGTTGTTCTAGCTCTAGTAGTAGTAGTGGTTGTTGGAGCTCTAGTAGTAGTAGTGGTTGTTGGAGCTCTAGTAGTAGTGGTGGTTGTTGGAGCTCTAGTAGTAGTGGTGGTTGTTGGAACACTAGTATTTGTAAAGAATCCTACTTCATCGCTGATGTCGTCTATGCTCAATGTTGGTGGAACTTTACATCTCTCATGATTATTTTGTCCTAGAAACGGCAAAGAATAGAATTAATACCTTTACCATACACTGTGCATATGTGTATGTTACATCTGTGTAAGTTTAATTATTATGTACACATTACATGTGTGTTACTCATGTCATGAATGTTATCAGTGTAACAGTTTCACTGTTATTTAGGGGGTAAAGTTGGTTCAACCCATGACCCGTATTTTGCACTTGGCGTCCTTGACCAATATTATGATTAAATTACTTTCTTACTAATCCAGTGCTGACCCAGAGCCAACTATAAACTACTGGGACTTCGGGCTCAGGTAAGAATTGTGGGAAATCAGATCCAACTACACCACGTGACTTCGCATTCCAGTATTGGTGTATATAGACGAATTCATTTTAAAATCAACACATAATGCTAACTCGAAGTCATATTATGCAACAAATTAAGTTTAACAATAGGGAATATCAATATTATAAATATTTTTCACCAATAAATAACCATCGACTCACAGAATTGAGTAAAATTGCAAAAAAGTGTGCAGTGTTCTATCAAACATCTGTAATTTCCAGATCCTTTTCTTATCTAGGTCAGGGAATACCCGACCAGTTGTCTGGCCTGTACTAGAGCCTGGCTGTGGCTGACCCGTAGAGTATTCCAACTCGAGCCAGTGATTAATTCCGCGGGGTATTCGAGAACTCCCGTTAAGTCGAATATCTCGAGACCAGGGAAGGGGCAGCTGGGTTTTGGAAGGACTTAAGTTAGTTGAGATATATTTTTTGACAATAAGAGAAAAGGACTCGAAGAGTTAACACACGAGGCTGAGGTCCGTTGTACAAAGAACATTGAGAGAGAGGAAGACTAACTAATATTCATATATTATTTTAGCGGAAAAAATTGATCTGACAAAATTTAAGAGACACTAAACTTTGAATAATGAGCGAGGCAGTCAGAAGTCAACTAGCGAAGCGAATATGTGAATATATTGTTTTCTTATACAGAGGGACATATAACTTTCCAATCATGTCATGAATATTTGGGGTTGTTGTGAACAAACACCCAGACACCAGATGACCAGATGACCAGAGATCAGATGATCAGAGACCAGATGACCAGGTTCCAGAGAGGCCACTTCGACGACCTACGCCGAGACGACGTCCGAAACTTGGTGTTAGTTAGTTAGTCTTTCCTCTTGGGCCTGTGGGCGGCGCATAGGGCAGAGGTCATAGCTCTCCATGTCTCGCGGTTCGTTGCTATTTGTTTTAAGTCTTTGATGTTTACTAGGCCCATCGTTGAGCCTTCTCTGGTGATGGTTCTACGCAGAGTCTCTCTTGGTCTTCCTCGTTTTCTTTTTCCCTCTGGTGTCCATATGAGGGATTGGTAAGGGAGTCTTCTCTCATCCATTCTAAGTGTGTGGCCGATGTACTTCCAGCGGCGCTTTCTTATAAAATTTGATACATTTTCTTGCTTGGTCTCTTGTCTTATTTGTGTATTGGGTCTGAAATCTGACTATTTGAGGTTCAGTATTCTTCTAAGACATTTATTCTCAAAGTTATCTAATTTTCTTTCTAGAGCTTTTGTTGCTTTCCAACTCTCGCATCCATAAGTTAATACTGGAATCACACAAGAGTTAAAGATCTTTAATTTTAAGTGCTTGCTGAGTGAATTGGACTTCCATATATTTGACAATTTGTTAAAAGCACTTGATGCCAATGCGATTCTGTGTGGAATTTCTGGCGCTGTATCCCCGTAGATGACATCATACTCCCTAGGTATGTAAAACTTTTGACTTTTTCAAGAGTGTAGTTTTTAGTTGAATATTTTCTGGACTGCTGGTAAGGTCAACAATTTTTGTTTTTGTGGTGTTTATTTGGAGACCAATTTGTCCTGAGATATTTTGGAGAAGGTTTGTTTTCATTTGAATATCTTGATGTGATGAACTCAAAGGGCTATATCGTCGGCAAAATCAAGGTCTTCTAAAATTTTATCAACCCACTTGATGCCCATATTTGCGTTATTGGTGCATTTTCGCATGACCCAGTCAATTGCTATTCCAAAGAGCATTGGCGATAAGACGCAGCCTTGTTTCACTCCTGTTTCCACTGGGAACCAGTCAGAGTTACCGAAATCTGTTCTTACACTGCAGCGCGATTCACTATAGAAGGATTTTATGAAGGAGTAAAATTAACTGTTTTCGAGGAACTAGAAACCCCCTGTTCAACGAACTTTTCAGTGACGGGAGCAAATTCAGAGAGCGGCCACGTTTAGACCACTGTATTTGTGAACAGAGTGTTCAACCAACTAGCATACACAGAATTGCTGATGATGACCATGTTAATTCCTTAGGTTGATGTGAGTTGATTCTAAGGTAAAGAACAATTTCTGAGCTAAGATATATTTTTTATGTGAAATGAACTAATTACGGTAAACTTATAGAGATAGACGGCTTCCAATTAGAGTATAGAATGAATTAGGTTGTTGTGAGTTGATGCTAAGGATTGATTTACTAAGATATACATTACGGATGTCCAAAGTGACGTTGAGTTAGGAGTGTTACCTGTGAATCAATATTTTTTGGCTGATATTATAATTTGTTTTGAAGACCAAAGGGTCTACATATGTGTGTCTATGCTCTTAAAGAGAGAGGAGTATTTTCTTTCTATTAAATTGGTATAAAAGTCTTTAAACAGGTGTTTGATGAGTTATAGTAAACGTCATGTTGTGTGCAGATCTCTAGACTAGAAGAGATAGATCCCCCGTTCTTGATAATTGTATTAGAGTCGGCAGTACGGAAGAATTTCAGTTAGATCAATTTTGGGTGGACCTTCATCTTTCAGATTTAAAGTTATCACGAACTTTTTCTTTTGGGGCAACCCATTTTTTCTTGGACTTATATTTCTTTCCTGGGGCCATGTACTAGCATTAACGAGCTACTACATGCATCCTTTTTTGGTGCCTTGTGACCAGTATGTCTTGGCATTAAAACTATTATATCATGTGATCTGAACTTGGTTTGTCTAGGTTAAAATAGAGTACTAGCCACTATACTAAATAAATAGGTCGAAAGAAATAGTCTAGTAGTGTGTAGTAGAACATTCTTGAATATCAGTGAACTGTAAAAATTAGGTCAACAGAAGGCGGTGTAAATTTTCGCTGTAGGGAGTACTAAGGTAGTGTTTTGTGTGGATATAGTAATCAACCATTGTAATATGCATTAAGGATATTTTTGTTTTGTGTCGCAGGTTAATAACTTATTATTTGCAGCTGAGTTGGTGAAATATTGCATATATCATAATTAATATATCTCTTTTATGTGATAAACTGGCAGTATGGCAGAAGCAGGTGTTGTTAACTTGGCCATAGCACCACTACTCGCCAGCATAGAACTACAGCCAGGCTCTAGCACAGGCCAGACAACTGGCTGTGTATTCCATGACCTAGATACGAAAAGGGATCTGGAAAATACAGATGTTTGATAGAACACTGCACGCTTTTTGCAATTTTACTAAATTCTGTGAGTCTATGGTTGTTTATTGGTGAAAAATATTTATAATATTGATATTCCTTATTGTTAAACTTAACTTGTTGCATAATATGACTTCGAGTTAGCACTTGTTGTTGATTTTAAAATGAATTCGTCTATATACACCAATACTGAATGCGAGGTCACGTGGTGTAGTTGGGGTCTGATTTCCCACAATTCTTACATGAGCCCGAAGGCCCAGTAGTTTATAGTTGGCTGTGATAGAACACAGCATGAGAATACAGGCTATAAATAGCCAGATTTACGCTTTTTCTGGAGAAACCCACGAAATCAAGAGATGGATGGAACAGGTAGAAAGGTTCACACTAGGATCCAGTATGACGGATCAAGAAATGAAGAAGTTGGCGTGCCAAACTAGCACAGGGAGGTTATCCTGGTTTAATTAACACCCTGGTTTGCCGCCCGATCAGGTTTGTTTGCGGTTTGCACCGCTGGCCTTCATTGTCCCTATCAACTACAAGGTCGCAGTAGTTCCTGCGAGCGGAAACGCGCACTGGCTTTGCCTCTGCTGGGCTTGCCAGTTGTTCTGTGCATTTGGGTGGTACGCACATCCTGCTTGCCGCTGCAGCTGCTCGCTTACCGCTGCCACGCTTGCACTGGTTTTGCCTCTGCTGGGTATTCCAGTGTTCTACTCATGTGGGTGGGACGCACACCCTCTTGTCGTGCCGGCTTGCCCCTCGATTGGGTCCACTATGACGTTCGTGCTAGATCTGCAATGATGCCCTGTCCCCATTGGCTCTTATTACGCTCACATTTATCGTGCCTTCCATGTCGTGCACATATTTGTGTTGGCTGTCACCTTCTGTGACTCAACCAGGTCCCCCACCCATGAGATGAAGACACAGGTATCGCCTCATGTGGTGCCACCATTGCAACGTCGTAGCATTATGAAACGGCTTTACACTTTGAGAATTTGACCAGTACTTGAGGATGGCATTGCAGTCTGGGTCATAATCTCTAAGACACACTTCATAAAGCTAAGCCGAACGTTAAGTAAGGCCTCACGGATCATCACTGAAACCATACGTCTACCCGCATAGAAGTACTGAAAATGGCCATAGAACTTCAGCCAATGGAGGACAGACGGAATATAAAGGTACTTCAATGATGAGAAAAATGTAAGAGACTGATGAAGCATCCAATGCACTAGCAAAATAAACAGCTACGTAGGTGCAGATTGAAAAGGAGTAGCTTCATGGCAAACTCCACAGAGCTTGCCCACGCAGCCTCAATATTGGCACTGGCTCAACCAAGACACATACAACCAGCCAACACCTCTCCTCCCTGGTGATACAGGCTCCAAGAGCTGGATACCCTCAATGCAGCTGTAAAAATGGTACTACAACATATGAAACAAATACATGGAAAAATTGTGCTTTTGGTCTGCTATCTCAGCAGTGAAATCTGAAACGAAAACAGAACTAAGTGATCTCAGGTCAATCGTAGCCCAGTAGGCCCATGATTCTGAGAGTGTAGTAATCCAGTGGATAACCTCATACTGCAATCTCAATGGAGATGAAGATGCTGACAGACTGGCTAAAGAGGAAGCATGGATACATCAAGATGACAATCTGGTCAGCTAGGAAGAAGCAGCAACCATCGCAGAGGGCACTACACAACAAAAGGGAAAAAATATCACACAAAACACAACAAGCATAATGTATATTACGAACTGCCCAGTAGAGACCACATTCATCATACTTCGCCTCCAGACGGGTCACAACAGAATGAGAGCAGAACTTGATTCAAGATAGTCACAAATGACCGGTGCCCTGTGCCTGGCGATTATGACGACAGAGCACGTCCTACATAACTGCCCCCAGTATACAGACATGAGAAGTAAGAGTAAGAAGTAAGAAATAAGATCCACTTACACCAGCGTCCAAGAAAACTGTATGTCTAGGCTGATAGGATCTTCATTAGAGAATCCGAAATCCAAGTCTAGTGAGAGCGCAGAAGAAGAAGAAAATGTACAAATAACAGAATTATTACTGGAGGAAGAATTGATAGAACTGTCAACAAATGAAGAGTTGAAATGGAAAATTGAAATATGAATATCAAGAATTGTGGCTACAAAGTCAGATTCCAATATTATATCAACCCTTATGGGTTGCAGAAAGTTGTTTATTGTATTCCCATCATCATATTTAACTGACAGAGAATGTATCATGATCACTCAGACTATTCACAAAGAAACAAAACAGAATGTCAATAGAGAAATGCGGCAATTTAAGATTATTGATGACAAAAATGGCTTCAAACATCGAAAAATTAGTTTCATCACATCAAGCTCACCTCTAATTAATACATTATAACGTACATTTTCACAGCAGATGGAAGTATCGATAACGAAATCAGCAATCGTTGCATCAAAAGCTAACCAAGTACTTGGACAGTTAACACCACTCTTGTCACATAAAGATATACAGCTAACAACTAAAGCACATCTCATAAGAACGATTTTCTGGCCAACACTATGTTACCAGTGTCAAACATGGCAATAACATCAGCTAAGTAGCGAATAATAACGACAGAGATGGGGTGTCTTAGAAGAGCTGCAGGTGTGACAATAAGAGACAAAATTAGAAATGAAGAAATCAGAAGAAGACTGAATGTGAAACCAATCATTCAATTTATAAAAGAACAACAAATTAAATGGTTTGGAAACCTGACAAGAATGCCCCGGTATCGCCTACCACAGAGAGCCACCAGAAAAAGTATAATAAGTACAAAGCAGAGAAACCACGCAAAGATGGAGCGATGGCATCAAGAACAGCCTTACGAACATGAATATCAGCTTACAAAGTACCTTAAAAAAAAGCACACACAAGATCACTACGTTTCACCCCAACACTTCATAGAAGTAAATGGTGGAAGAGAAGAACAAGCACACACAAGATCACTACGTTTCACCCCCAACACTTCTATAAAGAAGTAAATGGTGGAAGAAGAAGAAGAACGTACACCAATATTGGTATTATCTTCTCTAATAAAATAACTGAAAAATGTGTCCTTGTTTTTCAAGTTATAGTATGTGCAATATAGTTTACCCAAGGAGGGCACTGTCGAATAATTCACTGAAAAATGTGTCCTTGTTTTTCAAGTTATAGTATGTGCAATATAGTTTACCCAAGGAGGGCGCTGTCGAATAATTCACTGAAAAAGGGGGTGCTCATTCAAAAAAGGTTGGGAACCTATGGTGTAAATCATAATGTCACCTGCATTCCAGTTGTCATTACTGACGGGTTATATTTCCTGCAACCTTTGTCGAATTGATTGTTGAAAAAGTGCTACCGTATAATGATTGCAATGGTATACAAGCTTCCCTGTGGTCAATATTTGTAATCCCGCATTCCAGCTGAACAATATCTGCAGTACACCCAACCCACGACATGTCCCGCTTTAACGGATTTCCCATTCTGATGCTGATTCGTTATTGATTACTGAGCAGACGTCATTGCACTCCGGGTAGATCCGTAGGTGTCCCTTTTCCCCCAACGATGTTGAAGTGTATGCATAATGATGGTTCTTGTGGCTAACCGGTTAAACACCCTATTCACTTTGCCCCTCATATATCTAATTCTACTTGTACAACGGGTAATTCAAAACTTCTTACATTTTTGGATCGATTCAACATATATTTTAGTGTCTTCATCCAACAGGCAGTAGTGAAGCTGATGCTGAGCACTTCGTCAACTGGATTATCCTTTTAACACTCATTTTGAGATACGCATGTGCTCTAGATATCTTGATTTAATACCGCATGGTCGGGAAATCAAGCAGAAACATCATGGCCAAGCAGGTTGTATCCATAATTCAACTAGGTAGACAGGCATATTTTAATTGTATTCTCCCCCGTTGTTAAATTTACGTCTAACTAACAGTAGGATTTGATGGTTGAAAATGTCTGCGCCTGTTACAGGATGACTAGCAGCTGTTGTTCGATATTAGCAGCCGATATTATTCACATTGCTGCCAGGTCGTTACGTGCCTCGACAGTAACATAATCAACATATTGTCTGAAACACAGGCTGCAGTCAAATGTCGCAACTAAAACATGTTTACTATATATCAACACCGCACAGTCTCAAAATAGACGTACATGCGTTGACCGTGCCATTATTATGTAAGAACCATGTTACTGCTGCTTTTGTCGGGTTAACTAATACTCCAGAGATATCACACTGGTCTGTGATGTGGTCTTGTTCCCATGTATCTCACCAGTTTTATCATTCATGTCTTCTCCCTATCTATATACCAGAATGTTATCAGCAAATAATTCTTACAATCAGATATACATCTGTTAGAATAGCTTCATTTTCTCGTGGTTGTTATTTTATTTTTATATGACTTGTCCATGGTTGGTTCTATTTTGTGTCTACAATGTACTACCAGGATAAGGTAACTAGCCCAAGCTCAAACACTACCTTTGTCATCTTTTACGACATGCTTGTAGGTCGCATAGTTACTATTCTTTGTAAGGTCGAAGAGTTACTATACTTTGTTCCACTTGCGGGCCCCAAAGAAACTGAAATAAACATGGACGACAAAACTGTGTCCGGTACAAACCTAGATAAGAGTGTCACATGGGACAAATTATGCTGGCGAATATGCTCTGAAAATAGAATGTCAACGTTCTGAAGATTTCACCAGCGCATGAATATTACTGTGCGACGTAGATGCATACAGGATTCATAAAACAAGTTTGTCGTAAGTCTCTCCATGATTTCCGGCTATTATATCGCAGAATGAACATGAGGGCTAACAGTCAATTTTTTTCCAAATTTACATGAAAATTGTCAGGAGCACAATGACAGCGGATGCAGAACAGAAGTTTCTATATCGTTTTGGGGATAAGACAGTAAAGTACATACCGATGACCGCCATGATATTATAAAGGTTCATCGTGTTATTACAGTCACTGTAGAACCTTACACTAATTTCATAACAAAGGACGATGTCATTAATGAACTCAAAGCCAGCCACAGCACTGTTCCAAGGGCTGATGGTGTTCAGTATCACCCCAGCAAACGGCTGAACGAGACGAATAAGTATACAGTTGTGACAGATTTCATAGACAGTACACGGAATGATATGGTATCTGAGGATTCTCTCCGTAGCTATTTACAGCAGCTTCAAAAAGATGGGAAGAAATCTACAATGTTCAGCAGTTATCGCATACTTATCTTGAAAATGTATATGACAAATGACTGGAGAAGGTAGAGGCCAGACAGTGACACAATGAGACAAACCACATCCTCCCTGACACTTTTCTATCCATTACAAGAACAATCTTTTCTGAATCCAGCCTGTTCATCTCTAATTCGTTGATTAATTAATGGTTTCTTCATGTCTATGTTAATGATGGTGTATAATGTCATAGTTCCCCAGATGGCAGCGGAGGAATGGACAGTTAGCCAGATAGTTAGAGTAGTATAATTAGATTATTTAATAGTTGAGACTATGTGTTGTACTCTCTATGCAGAAGTGCAACACATAACTACGAGACATAACAACAAGACAAGTACGTAGGAAAATGAATATGACGTAAAAGGGATTGACGACTTAGAAACAAAAGAAGACAAGACGCAATGGTCCTAGATGGACGCGTTTTCATGATAGAAGGAGAAATATAAATAAAGAAGAATGTAAACTGCATTGAAATCTTCTCAAGTTTATTGTGTGAATGGTAATATCATCAGCCTCATCCCCCCCCTCCAAGTGTCATCACCACCCGTAAAAGGGCCTCCTTCAACAATGGTGTAAAAAGCTAAAATAGATCAACCCACTCGCCAAAATCTTTAGATTCGTGGACCAGAAGAAGCAGCCTATGTAAGTCGATTTTTATATAAAATTTTACAAGTCACTTCGGTATGTCTGATTTACTAATCACAACGACCTTTTGTCAGCGACGGTGACCGATGTGTCAAACCCCGGTCATGGGATGGACTAATTCTTCGGGCACCTTTCAACGCCTGATGCAAAACTCAATGTCAGATTTTATGTTTAAATCTTTACTGGTATATTTAGACGATATGTTAATTTTTTCAACTACTTTTGATGAACATTTGACTCGTTTAGGCAATGTGCTGGAAAGGATACGATCAATAGGTCTAAAAGTTAATCCTAATAAATGTGTTTTTTTGCAGGGATTCAGTTGATTTTTTAGATCACACTATTTCAGGAAATGGCATCGCTACCCAGCAATCCAAAGTATCATCCATACAGAATCTTAGCATACCCACTAGCGTAAAGCAAGTGAGGGCCTTTCTGGGCATGGCGGGGTATTATAGAAAATTTATACTCAGATTCTCACAGATTGCCAAACCTCTATTGGATTTAGTAAATGAATGCCATCCTTCTGGTTTACCCCGTGGATCGAAACGACATTTAACAACTGGCTCGTCTAAGTTTCATTGGAATAGTGATTGTGAAAGTTCTTTTCGGGATCTTCAATCTAAATTGATTTCTGCACCCATTCTGGGATTCCCCGATTTTGGCAGTCCATTTATCTTGGACATTGATGCGTCTTTTAGTGGTCTGGGAGCTGTGTTGAGCCAGCAACAGGATTCTCACTGTAAAGTAATAGCTTATGCCAGTCGGACTCTCCGCAGAAGAGAAAACATAAAGAGTAGTTTTAAACTAGAATTGTTGGGTTTGAAATGGGCTATAACTGAAAAGTTTCGTTCCTATCTATTAGGTAACAAAGTTACTGTTTTTACTGATAATAAGGGTTTGACTTTTTCAAATAGGCGCATCTAGGGCCATTGAACAAAGGTGGATATCTCAGTTGGCTGTATTTGATTACGAAATCAAACATCGTAAAGGTACATTAAACAAAATGCCGATTTTTATCAAGGTATCCCTGCTTGAGACGCAGGATGAGACGCATTATGATGCCTTGTCTGAGGATGATGATATAGGTATAAATCAAATATATTTTACACCGCCCCCTTATGGTCGTGATCTGACTTTGCAGGCAACAAGTGTCATTGCCAACGAGCGGTTCCGCTCTTATAGTTTAGCAGATGTAAGATTGCTACAATTGCAGGATTCCACGTTACAAGTAGTAATAGAGGCATTGGAGACTGATACCCCGGCTGATACCAAATGGTCCAGAGTCACAACGGTTGTGGTTATCTCGTGACGATCTTTGCGTTAAAAAGGGGGTATTTTGTATCAAAAAGAGTGGTGAAAGTGACAGTGGCGAATTAAAAATTATATTACCTCATAGTCTCCGCCAGCTGGTGTTAACAACTATTCATGAGATCGGACATCAAGGACGAGATAAGACATTGTCATTAATAAGGTCCCGTTTTTTCTGGAATGGCATGGCACGAGATGTGGGTGATTTAGTGGGGTCATGTGCCATTTGTAATATGACTAAACCCCCAAGGAAAATCACGGCGGTTTATGGCCATATAATAGCTACCTATCTCATGGAAATGGTGGCCATGGACTTCATAGGGTTTCCTAGAGATTCCGATGGATTTAAACATGTTTTGGTGTTGACCGACGTTTTTACTAAATATGTGGTGGCCATTCCTACCAAAGATCAGACTGCAAATACGGTGGCAGAGGCAATTCAGTCCAGATGGATACCTGATTTTGGAATTCCAACCAAGTTACACTCGGATCAGGTCAAGGCATTTGAGTCCGCCGTTGTAATAGATCTCTGCCGTAAATATGGAATTAAGAAATCCAGGACCTCAGCGTACAATCCAAGAGGAAATGGAATTTGTGAGCGTTTTAATAGAACGTTATTGGTAATGCTTCGTTCGTTAGAAGATTCTAGAAAGTTAGAATGGTCTCTTCATGTATCACATGTAGTGTTGGGATATAATATTACTCCCCACACTTCAACAGGGTGGTCTCCATATTATTTACTTTATGGTAGGCACCTAAGTTATAATAAATTTTATCATAGATGAATTATTTAAACCGAGGACACGCGAATGATGACATAGGCACCATAAAAGGAATTAGCGGTGGCTCGTCAAGATGCCAGTGACAAAATAGCCCGCTTACACAAACAAATTGATGACGACCAAGGAAAATTAATATTTTCAAATTAATACCTTGGTTCGTAGGAGAATAGGACAAAGTAAGGACACTAACAAATTGGGAAACCTATATTCTGCACAACTGTATAAAGTGGTTCAGACTCCTGATAAAAATTCAGGTTATTATGTTATTAGTCCGATGGGTGACAATGACCAATCTAGATTGATAATTTCTAGCCGCCACATTAAGAGATGCGAACATTTCCTCAGTTAGTTTCAAGTGGTCCGTAGGTAATAGTAATATATACGGAATAGGGAAATGACTTATTTTGGTTATAGCTTCTCGAGATTTTATTATAGGTCCAGTTATACAAATAAGGACAAATTTAGAAGGTTATTTCCGTTGGGGTGTATAATGTACCTTGTTTGGGTCATGTATACCGATTATCCAAGTGGATTAATACTTGATATTGTGGTTTTGATTTTAATACCTCATTGAGGCTGAATTTTGTGATGTTTGGGAAATGAATGAGATTAATGATTTCATTAGAGTGTGGTTTAATATTAATAACACTTGCATTTGGGTACACACTTTAATGTGGGTATTTTGGATATTGAAATTTGGGATGAAAATTATAAAGTATTTCTTTGCCGTCTATACTAGATGTCGAAGATGATGGAATTTTTTTTGAGTAGCTCCTTCCCTGGGATGGGGGTTGGTTAATGTTGCATCAAAGAGGTCATACTGTTAATTGTTATACAGTATAATTATAGAAATTGTTCATTGTTATATGTTTGTGCTAATTTATTTTTTTGTTTGAGATTCCAGGACAAGACTCTGACATTCAAGAATGACATAGTGATAGTGACTTATAGATGTGAGCTGCCCTTCGCCATCCTACGACATGTGAGGATAGGATGTCCCAGTACAGCCACCTCACATTGGCCAAGTGTTATGCTGTTGGGTCGCCGTCGAAGTTATATGGCGCATATTTTTCCATTTCATTAATGACAAAATGCTGATTAATTTCTATATTACATGGTTTCAGCACTAGTGCACAGAGGGTTTACTGTTGTTAACCATGGTCACCTATGACCAGTTGACGAGTCACGTTCAACGACGTGTGGTGACTAGTTCCCATTTAGCTCGTTCAACTGGGTCTTCCTGATATCCCGTCAGGATTTTCTTTTCTTTTTGACCATGGTTGGCTGTTATAGTTAGTTGTTGTGGAGCCACGTTTATCACGTGAGGTGACTGGTTCCTTTCAGCTCTCACCACTCTAATAACCCTATTGGACACTACCTGTGCGATTTTTGAGGATTTCGCCGTCGGGCGACGCGAGGTCTCCAGGGGTGTCATAGTTCCCCAGATGGCAGCGGAGGAATGGACAGTTAGCCAGATAGTTAGAGTAGTATAATTAGATTATTTAATAGTTGAGACTATGTGTTGTACTCTCTATGCAGAAGTGCAACACATAACTCGAACATAACAACAAGACAAGTACGTAGGAAAATGAATAGTGATGTAAAAGGATTGACGACTTAGAAACAAAAAGAAGACAAGACGCAATGGTCCTAGATGGACGCGTTTTCATGATAGAAGGAGAAATATAAATAAAGAAGAATGTAAACTGCATTGAAATCTTCTCAAGTTTATTGTGTGAATGGTAATATCATCAGCCTCATCCCCCCCCTCCAAGTGTCATCACCACCCGTAAAAGGGCCTCCTTCAACACAAGGGCTGATGGTGTTCAGTATCACCCCAGCAAACGGCTCAACGAGACGAATACGTATACAGTTGTGACAGATTTCATCAACAGTACACGGAATGATATGGTATCTGAGGATTCCTCCATAGCTATTTACAGCCGCTTCAAAAGATGGGAAGAATTCCTACAATGTTCAGCAGTTATCACATACTTATCTTGAAAATGTATATGCCAAATTACTGGAGAAGGTAGAGGCCAGACAGTGACACATTGAGACACACCACATCCTCCCTGACATTTTCTATCCATTACAAGAACAAAACTTTTCTGAATCCAGCCTGTTCATCTCTAATTCGTTGATTAATTAATTATTTCTTCATGTCTAAGATGCCATTACGATGTCACTTGCTGGGGAAAAAGTAGCTTGATCCCTATCCTCTTATTATATCTTAATAAATCTCCACTTGTTGGCAGTTGTCTGCGGTAGTAAATGGTTGTCAGCGTTTCAGCTTCCTTACAGGTTTTGTAGCTATGCATTTTCTATCTCTGGCGTGAAGCCATAGATCGTCCTAGACTCGAGTTATTTGTTTCGAGTTATATGTTTTTAGTTTCTGTATTTGCTCCATTTTGAAATTCTAGTGAGAAGTTAATACATCTCAACCCCCTGAAATCCCACCACCTGTCAAGTCTTTAGCCTCTTTCATTTGACCTGTTTGGCTTTAGTTATAATTGAAGAAACATAAAAACAATATTCCTGCAGTCAATGCTCCGCATTCATTGAAGCACACAAGCCCCACCACACGTCTATCACTACTGCAAGTTTCAGGACTCAATGAAGGAGTTATCATACGTAAATTGTATAATATTATTCATTAATATTTATCATAATTACAGTGCAAAATCGTTACAAATACAAAGACAATAATCATCAATGCAACATTACATTTGACCACATGAATTTGACCACATTAACAATATCAAATCATCAACATTACCATAACATCAACATTACTACAACACCAACTAATCAGTATAATTATGCAATTGTTTTCCATCTTAAACTACGCTAGCAAATAACAAAACTTGTAAAGCAATCAAACTGTGCATCATTTAGGGAACATCAATATTTACAAATATCGATTTGTTGAATTGGACATGCATTTAAGGTACGGTACCAGTCAGGTATGCCATTAAGGTACTAGATAGGACAGCTCTTCGATAGACGTATGATGGGAAAATAAAACACTTAATCGGGGTCAAAAAGGCTCATGAGGTCATAGTGGTAACATGAGCCAGGGCTAGCGAGGGGGGCGCGCTAACCAAGACCCTGCCCCTAACCTCCACGCGGTGACCCTGGAAACAGACTCTGGTTCTGGTCTGGCTAAGAGGGACAGGGATCGGGGAGAGAAAAACTACTGGTAGTGGTAGCAGTGCAAGTACGGAAATACGATAAAGATACATACAAATAAAATGCACAAATCTCCTGACCGATGTCCAACAAGATATTGCCCAAGTCCCTGAACGCAAAGAAACAGCAACGAAACGTCTCAGACATGGATAAGAGGTGCATCCAGTGACCAAACGTATGCCCACGTAGGGCGAAGCTCGAAGCCCTGAGGAGGGGCAAACATTGCCAGCCCGTCGGCAAGAATAAATAAGACAGGACCGTAACGAATAAAAGTCTACCCTCGTGTTGGTGCGAGAGAAGATTGCAGCTCACCCCGCACTGGTAGCCTGGTGCAGATACATGTACTGGGCGAGGTTTGCCAAGCGCAAAAGAACAAGTTGCGTTTAGTGCATAACGAAACTACCCGCCCTGGAAAAACCGTGCAAGGTACTGTGCGATTAAAATTAACATTCCCGGAAGAACTGAGGTTGGTGATGCCCAACGGAACTGCCAGCCTTGGGGCAACCGGGCAAGGTTTGATTCCAGTCGTAACTAACATCCCCGGAATAACCGGGGCGGGTGATGGCGGCAAGCGCAAAACCCTCAGTTACGCTGATAGCGCCGACTGAAACGACCCTCTACATTGTTTGTACTCGGCCCCATGCCAGTGCTTTCGAGGTCAATTGCAAATTGCCACGTACCGATACGCGTCTAGAAAAGGCTGAGAATGTTCCTTCCCCGGATCAAACTCAAAAATGAACGGTAAAGCAAGGCCGACATTGTACGGATCAAACAGGAAGTTCGGTCTGAACATTGGCGAAGGCCGATACTTTACACGGTGTCTTATACGAGTAAGACGCCGTCCGAGGATAAGCTTACAAGCCCCGAGAAATATTTCTCAGTCAGAACGGGCATAAACAGCGTAACTCACTGTCCCGGCGTAGATCACAAAGCCCAAAAATACGGCAAAGCTGATCGTACCCTAGGTAAAGCTCACCCTAGTAAATCAAAGCTGGCTGAAAACGAACACCCCACCGAAGGATAAGCAACTGGGCTCCAATAGGTGCTGAAGGCTGGTGCACGTACATTACGTTCTGTTGGCGGTTTATATATCACAATGAGAATGATTAAAACAGGCCCAGAACGATCGAAGAAGAAGAAAACACTTAATCACAAATTACAAAAATTATTGACAATATACAGCATCGTTTCGATGAAAAGGCCTTTACCAAGTAAACGAACAACAGGAGTGACGAATTAAAAACCATATATGGACTACTACTAATCAAATGTGATTAGGAACGTTTGAATGTCTCCGTATGTAGCCGTCTATATGTTAGTGTCTTTTTTTTAATTCGTCACTCCTGTTGTTCATGTGTTAAAGGCCTTTGTCGAAACGTTGCTTATATTGTCATTGTTTTCTAATTTGTAAAACTGCAGTACTTTGTTATTACGTGTTTCACAATTCTACATAGTTTTACTGCAGTCTCCATCAATATTGTGAAAATAAAACATAGACGCTACATAAAACATGGGGAAGAATATATGTGAAAAGAGAGTTTAATGATTTTGTCCTGGCGTAGGAAACAGTTCATAGCAACTCTGAAAGAGTCGCATGTAGAGAACTTGTCGTGACGTAGGAAACAGTTCATAGCAACTCTGAAAGAGTCGCATGTAGAGAGCTTGACTTGACGTAGGAAACAGTTCATAGAAACTCTGAAAGAGTCGAATGTAGAGAGCTTGTCGTGACGTAGGAAACAGTTCATAGCAACTCTGAAAGAGTCGCATGTAGAGAGCTTGACTTGACGTAGGAAACAGTTCATAGAAACTCTGAAAGAGTCGCATGTAGAGAGCTTGACTTGACATAGGAAACAGTTCATAGAAACTCTGAAAGAGTCGCATATAGAGAGCTTGTCATGACATAGGAAACAGTTCATAGAAACTCTGAAAGAGTCGCATGTAGAGAGCTTGTCGTGACATAGGAAACAGTTCATAGAAACTCTGAAAGAGTCGCATGTAGAGAGCTTGTCGTGACATAGGAAACAGTTCATAGAAACTCTGAAAGAGTCGCATGTAGAGAGTTTGACTTGACGTAGGAAACAGTTCATAAAAATACTAAAGAAGTCGAATGTAGAGAGTTTGTCGTGACGTAGAAAACAGTTCATAGAAAATCTGAAGGAGTTACATGTAGCGAAATGGATAAGACTCGGCGATAGTGACAAGGGGCCGAATAAATTCTGAAATCCGATGCCACCTTTAATCAAATTTCTCGGTGTATTCATGATACGTGGTTGGACTAGAGGGAACCTAGATCATATGCTTGGGGATCTAGATTACATGTATTTATAAACAAGGTTCGCCTAAATGCCTAGAGACATTCGTGATTGGGAAATCAAGACTTCACGCAAAATATCAGTAAGTTGTGCCATATTTCATATCATAACTACGACAGAATTCGTAACAGGCGAAACAATAAAATAAATAAAAAGATAACATAACAACAAAAATGAAAATCTTTAGTGGAAATCTTTAGTACTAGTATCAAACGGGATACAACGATGAAATAAATAGATAGAAATAATGAATTCTAAAATAACAAAATTACTATAACTATATCAGCATTATTAACAACACCAACTCGTCATTACTACAACATCAACTAATCATTACTAGAAGACTACATCATTATCTCGCTACAAATTATTACGGTATATCAACTACATTGTTCTTAATGGTTTCAACTACTGCATCAATGCTCTCAATTTCTCTTTATCTCTCTCTCTCTCTCTCTCTCTCTCTTGAACCAGTTCACTATAAGAAATATATCAATTTTCCCTACCTACTATCTTCTTAATCATTATTTCATAACATCAACGCTCTCAATTTCTCTATATCTCTCTTTCTTTCACTCTCTCTCTCTCTTTCTCTGTCTTGTCCCAGTTGTCCGTGTTCACTATATCTCTCTTTCTCTCTCTCTATCTATCTATCTCTCTCTCTCTCTCTTGAACCATTTCACTATAAGAAACATATCATTGTTTCCTACCTACTATCTTCTTAATCATTATTTCAACACACGTACAAACTCATTGGACTACTGACATTTTAGTTTGAAAAAACTGCAGGGGCGTATACTTACTGTATCCTGAGTCAAGTACATAAGGAACTGTGCCTTTCGGCCATTTCGTGTTAGGGTCAGGTGCATATATAATACTCTGTAAGAAATAATCATGAGCTCATATTGTTGATATGTGTTAATATGTTTCTCACTCTCTCCCTCCTTTATCTCAATATCTTATTACTCATTATATTTTACTATTGGGTTAACGACAACTTATTAAAAAATGTAAAAGCTGCTACGTAGATAGTCAGGATACAAGTAGAACAACTACAGTTCTGTCATTAAGCTTTACATTAACTCTGAAGTAAGGCAAAGATGCATACTATCAACACTGTTGTTTCATAACATCATCATCAAGGTGCGTATCCTTTATATGACGTTGCTCTCTTTGCAGCACATCGGAAATTCACTCTGTCTCTTGCCAGTTTACCCACTTCGTCGATGGTCATGTTCATGGTTTCTTTAATATCTTGTAGCCATCTTCTTCTTGGTCTGCATCTGCGTCCTGGGACCCTGCCCTCTAGTATTGTTCTTTCCCGGCCATCGTGACGCTTGATGTGACCAAAGTATGTAATTTTCTGTATTGTATGTTGTTTATCAGCCAATTCTCTTTAACGTTTAGTTCTTTCAGGACATCAGTGTTCTTTCTTTTTCTGTCTATGGTATTCGTAGGATCGTTCTGTAGCATTTAGTTTCGAAGGACTGAATTTTCGTTCTTAATTTCTGTGTAATAGTCCATGATTCACAACCATAAGTAGCCACTGGTAAAATGCATGCTCTCAATATTTTTAATTTTAGTATTTTGCAAGTGCTTTGCCACATGTTCTTCATTGCGTTTCTTATTTTTTTTTTCGATCCAGAAGCACTTGAGCTTTCAGCTCTTCGGCTCGGTGCCATATACATCGTAACCCTTCGGTTCAGTGCCACGAACACCGTAAATCTGGAGAACCTGTGGCTTTTCTGCCAGTCAGCGGAATTGAACCCGCACTCACAGAGGACTTGTCACCAGCAGTCCAGCGCGCTACGAACACGCTGGGCAGGCGGGCGACATAATGTTATCATTTCCAAATCTGGGCGTTGAAATCATACCGAAGAAGAAACAATTAAGTTACCATATATATAACGTGTCTATGCAGTGCTCTGGGAATATCAAGAAGAGAATGGTTTAGAAATGAAGACATCAGGATAAAAAGCGAGTGCTACATCAGTACTTAACTTTATCAATAAGTGGTTCGGCCACATACGAAGAAAGTTACATCACATAAAATACGAGAGCTAGTTGACTAATCTATATAAAAGTTAATTAGCAGACGAAAGCGTCAAATTTGCTAAAGGCTAGTGAAGACTTGTGAAACATGTAGAGCAGTGAGTGTATAGTTAAACTCAGTCAAACTTACACAGTCAAAAAATGTGAAGAGACAGACTAATATTTGATGAACAGCAATGAAATAATAAGATTTTAGAAACTGGATTCTCGTTTACTGAAATCATGAAGACTATACCAAATAGAGAGCTGTTGTAAGGGACACTTGTTTATTTTTTGTTTATTAAGAAATTGACTTGATTTATAAACACTGAGCTTGAATGTATAACTTTTCAAATATTGAAACTACTAGACAAAGTTTCAAATATTCAAACCAATAGACTAAGTTTTAAAAATTCAAACCAACAGACGAAGTTTCAAAAATTCAAACCAACAGACGCAGATTCAAATATTCAACCCAATAGACAAAATTTCAAACATTGAAATCAACAGACGAAGTTTCAAATATTGAAACCAATAGACAAAGTTTCAAATATTGAAACCAATAGACGAAGTTTCAAATATTGAAACCAATAGACGAAGTTTCAAATATTGAAACCAATAGACAAAGTTTCAAATATTGAAATCAATAGACGAAGTTTCAAATATTGAAATCAATAGACGAAGTTTCACATATTGAAACCAATAGACGAAGTTTCACATATCCCTGCAGTTAACTTTATACGAATCGTGTCTGGAGCTACTGTAAAAGTGCTCTGACTCAGGCACTTTCCACTGTCTAAAAGCTAGCTTAGTGGAACTGAACACAAACATGCCCACGACCACACTGACGTATAATCTAACAAGTAATAACAAACACATTTTGGTGTGTGTGGGGAATGGGAGACTAAGACTAAATCAAGTTATACCGATCAGTATACGCTTATCCGTAGGGTATGGTCGATTATAATTTGTCATAATTCACATTTTAAAGTTTCATACTAGAGTACTTACTGCTGGATCTATAGTAGTTGGGATTGTTGTTGGAGCTATAGTAGTAGTGGTGGTTGTTGGAGCTTTAGTAGTAGTAGTGGTGGTTGTTGGAGCTATAGTAGTAGTGGTGTTTGTTGGAGCTCTAGTAGTAGTGGTGGTTGTTGGAGCTATAGTAGTAGTAGTGGTTGTTGGAGCTCTAGTAGTAGTAGTGGTGTTTGTTGGAGCTCTAGTAGTAGTGGTGTTTGTTGGAGCTCTAGTAGTAGTGGTGGTTGTTGGAGCTCTATTAGTAGTGGTGTTTGTTGGAGCTCTAGTAGAGTAGTGGCTTGTTTTGGAGCTCTAGTAGTAGTGGTGGTTGTTGGAGATCTAGTAGTAGTGGTGGTTGTTGGAGCTCTAGTAGTAGTAGTGGTTGTTGGAGCTCTAGTAGTAGTAGTAGTTTTTGGAGCTCTAGTAGTAGTAGTAGTGGTTGTTGGAGCTCTATTAGTAGTAGTAGGGGTTGTTGGAGCTATATTAGTAGTGGTGGTTGTTGGAGCTCTAGTAGTAGTGGTGGTTGTTGGAGCTCTAGTAGTAGTGGTGGTTGTTGGAGCTCTAGTAGTAGTAGTAGTGGTTGTTGGAGCTCTAGTAGTAGTAGTGGTTGTTGGAGCTCTAGTAGTAGTAGTGGTGGTTGTTGGAGCTATAGTAGTAGTAGTGGTTGTTGGAACACTAATATTTATGAAGAATTTTAATTCATTGTCGGTGTCGTCTAAGCTGAATGTTGGTGGAACTTGACATCTCTGATGAGTATTTCGTCCTGGAAACAGCAAAGAATAGAATTAATACCTTTACCATACACTGTGCATATGTGTATGTTACATCTGTGTAAGTTTAATTATTATGTACACATTACATGTGTGTTACTCATGTCATGAATGTTATCAGTGTAACAGTTTCACTGTTATTTAGGGGGTACAGTTGGTTCAACCCATAACCCGTATTTTGCACTTGGCGTCCTTGACCAATATTAGGATTAAATTACTTGCTTACTAATCCAGTGCTGACCCAGAGCCAACTATAAACTACTGGGACTTCGGGCTCAGGTAAGAATTGTGGGAAATCAGATCCAACTACACCACGTGACCTCGCATTCCAGTATTGGTGTATATAGACGAATTCATTTTAAAATCAACACATAATGCTAACTCGAAGTCATATTATGCAACAAATTAAGTTTAACAATAGGGAATATCAATATTATAAATATTTTCACCAATAAATAACCATAGACTCACAGAATTGAGTAAAATTGCAAAAAGTGTGCAGTGTTCTATCAAACATCTGTAATTTCCAGATCCCTTTTCTTATCTAGGTCAGGAAATACCCGACCAGTTGTCTGGCCTGTACTAGAGCCTGGCTGTGGCTGACCCGTAGAGTATTCCAACTCGAGCCAGTGATTAATTCCGCGGGGTATTCGAGGACTCCCGTTAATTCGAATATCTCGAGACCAGGTAAGGGGCAGCTGAGTTTTGGAAGGACTTAAGTTAGTTGAGATATATTTTTTGACAATAAGAGAAAAGGACTCGAAGAGTTAACACACGAGGCTGAGGTCCGTTGTACAAAGAACATTGAGAGAGAGGAAGACTAACTAATAGTTATATATTTTTTGAGCGGAAAAATTGATCTGACAAAATTTAAGAGACACTAAACTTTGAATAATGAGGCAGGCAGTCAGAAGTCAACTAGCGAAACGAATATGTGAATATATTGTTTTCTTATACGGAGGGACATATAACTTTCCAATCATGTCATAAATATTTGGAGTTGTTGTGAACAAACACCCAGACACCAGATGACCAGATGACCAGAGATCAGATGATAAGAGACCAGATGACCAGGTTCCAGAGAGGCCACTTCGACGATCTAGGCCGAGACGACGTCCGAAACTTGGTGTGATGGTCGATAAACTCTAACGCTCGTAAAATTAACTGTTTTCGAGGAACTAGAAACCACCTGTTCAACGAACTTTTCAGTGACGGGAGCAAATTCAGAGAACGGCCACGTTTAGTCCACTGTATTTGTGAACAGAGTATTCAACCAACTAGCATACACAGAATTGCTGATGATGACCATGTTAATTCCTTAGGTTGATGAGAGTTGATGCTAAGATAAAGAACAATTTCTGAGCTAAGATATATTTTTTATGTGAAATGAACTAATTACGGTGAACTTATAGAGATAGACGGCTTCCAATTAGAGTATAGAATGAATTAGGTTGATGTGAGTTGATGCTAAGGATTGATTTACTAAGATATACATTACGGTTGTCCAAAGTGACGTTGAGTTAGGAGTGTTAAATGTGAATCAATAGTTTTTGACTGATATTATAATTTGTTTTGAAGACCGAAGGGTCTACATATGTGTGTCTATGCTCTTAAAGAGAGAGAGCAATTTCTTTCTATTAAATTGATATAAAAAGTCTTTCAACAGGTGTTTGATGAGTTATTGTAAACGTCATGTTGTGTGCAGATCTCTAGACTAGAAGAGATAGATCCCCCGTTCTTGATAATTGTATTAGAGTTGGCAGTACGGAAGAATTTCATTTAGAGCAATTTTGGGTGGACCTTCATCTTTCAGATTTAAAGTTATCCCGAGCCTTTTCTTTTGGGGCAACCCATTTTTTCTTAGACTTATATTTCTTTCCCGGGGTCATGTACTAGCTTTAACGAGCTACTACAATCAGTATGTGATTATCTTCTCTTTGTGCTGTTCTACTCGTTAATATCATCACATTTTAGACAAGTACTGACGGTTTCCAATACAACAGATATACAAATCTAACCATGCTCACTTCTTTTACTTTATCTTTAACAATACTCTTTATGTGTCTCAATATTACTTACTTACATACTTATTCGTCCCCGCTCCACGTAGAGCATAGGACCTCAACAGTTTTTCGTTTCTTTACCTGGCCGATGTCTGTTTGCCACGAAAGTCCATAATCGGTCAGTTTCCCAAAACTCTGCCTTCGTGCATTTTCAAGACGTTCTCTTTTCCGTTTTCCTTGTGGGTTCCACTCAAGAGCTTGTCTAGTGACAGTGTTTGCATATTAAATGCTTAACAATGTTCCAAGAATGGTTATGATAAACGGTGCTGCTATTTGTAACGATTCCGTTTTATCAAGTAATTTTAAATAATATAGCCATCCGTCGCAAACGATGAATACACAACTTTCAGACACACGTTGTTGCACATCTCTGGTGTGCATAGACGTGATTGTATAGTCTAATACTAAACGTAATCACCTTCCACAGGAACATAATTTTTAGGGATAGACACATGGTTGTTGTGTGTTTTGTATTTGTGCCCAGCATGTCTCATCTCCTCTAGTCCCTCTGATTGTGTTATAGACGAACATATGACGGTTAGGAGCCATGGATTCTCAGAGGCTGGTGCATGTATCTACGTTTTTGGGAGAAAATTTAAGAGTGTCTTTGAAGTCTATTTTAAAATTTAGTGACTGGCTGTATGTCACCGTCTATTTCTTGACATATTAACTTTTTAGATGGGTTAATTGTGTAAGAGGACAACCCCTTTGCTGCAGGTCACAGGTGCAGGGTCCTTGTGAGACAGTGTATTGCTGTCTAGAGTAATTAACAATGAACATTCTAAGGTAAGCTAACTATCATATGAATTAACAGACTTACAATTTATCAAGTCCAACACGCAATGATACAATCGTACATATCAGAGTTGACGAAAGGTCAACTAATTTGATTAACAATCACTTTAATTCTTATTCATTCTAGTTACATCTGTGTTATGTTTCAACACGAAATCAAATCATATTATTACAAATTAGACAATTTTATTATAATACAGAACAATCGTCAAAATAACATATACAAAACAACATATAGATCATACATATCGTGATGTATTTCCTCTGAACTCATTTAGTTTCATTCAAATTTCACGAATCTAACATTACTCCTAACTTTTTCTTCTTCGAAACATGGTTGTTCATCTTTAATTTTACAGTTCAAGGGTTCGTTCGTCCTTCCTCCTCTTGTCTCATCACTTTCTCTCTCACTTGTTTTCTTCTTCACATCATGTGGTCCACTGATCCTGGAAATAATTAGTCATAATCTGCATCTATATCTACTCCTACACAATTCGGAGACATATAATACTTTCTCTTCAAAGTGTAAGTGTTAATAATAATCTATCCATATACTAATCGTTCTTCATCTTAGCATCTCAAGAGTAGGCTATTTATTTTACCAGCTGACCACTGGACACATCTCACTCGTGTTCAGAGCTTGGTTCTCACGAGAAAGTTAGTCTTTTGATTCCTCTGCAGACTCAACACTTATATAGACTAGGGCAGGGGTCGGCAACCTTTTGAGACGGAAGAGCCAAAAGTTATAATTTACAGAAATTTCTCAGTTTTTAAAGAGCCACTAAAATTGTTGTTTCAATATTATGTTATTTGATTAGGATTAGGTATAGAAATTTGATTTTTGATTTAAAATAAATGGCTAGATTTGTATTTGTTAGTTGGCTTCTTACTTTACTTTTTATTATATTCATGCAAGAGAACGCTTGCTCGCACGAATTTGTTGACACGAAGATCGTCAGCACTCTAAATGCCAACTTCTTCACCTCACTGTAGCATTCTGGAAGACTATTCCATGCGTCAAATATGAGTGCCTCAACTCACGGTATTTCTTTTAGAGCTGTCCACTTGTGCAGCGCAACGGGCATGCTTTTCTGGACCTCTAACTCTTCTAACTTGCTCTTGAGTTCTGTGAACTTGCCACTCCACAAGTGTTTGGTTTTCAAATCCAGCAATTGCATTTGAAGCGAACCGGCATCAATTCCAAATGGCTCAATGTTGATCTCATTTGTATTTGTATTGAGAGGATTTACTATGAACGCCAGAGTACTTGCATTTGTTTTGAATTGCTCAAATCTCTCGGCGAATCCATTCTTCATTTTGTTTATAACCATGCTGAAGTAATTCGTGTCAATAGTTGCATTGGTTTCATCGCGATATTGCTTTAGATTTTCGAAATGAAGTAATTTAACGCTCTCCAGGTCTTCGACAAAAAGAAATAATTTATTTTCGAAACAAACCACTTCCTCAAGCAAGGCATAGACATCGAAAGAGACACAATTTGACATCGAAAGAGCCGCATGCGGCTCGCGAGCCGCAGGTTGCCGACCCCTGGACTAGGGATAAGTCAAACATCTCTCTGCCAGTGTCAGCAGGCGGAACATACACCGGGGCATATCCTGCAAGACTGACCTTTTCTGGGTGAGCTGAGAAGCAACATGTGGTCATACCCATTCGACTTGAAAACTAAGCTTCGGGGAAACCTAACAGACCTGAAGCTGACAACCCAGTTTGTGGTCCACAGTAAATTAAGCGCATGACTAGAGATCGCTGAAGAAGAATAAGATTTTTCGTGACAACTATTTTATTTGTAATGGACTTCGTTTTTAGTTGTCAATTCTTCTCGTAAATGGGCCAGACAGCGAGGGAGGGAGGGAGTATGAGACGGGACGAACTGTCACAATCGTGCTATAAGGCAACGTGACCAGCCCATATCAATTGGACCTTCTTACAACCCATCATTTGTCACTGACATCGTTGCTCCTATTAATACGTTGGTATATATATATCGCCCGAGTGGTTGCTGGAGCCTAAATTTGGAGTGTAAAGAATAGAACCACTGTTACCTGCCACACATGTTGTAAGAGGCGATAATTGAGGTTTGGCTGAAATCGGATGCACGTGTCCTAAACATGTACAAATTTATGCGTTTAGGGGCCTGCCAAACCAATGTGCAACGTATACACATTCTTGGCAAACATATCACAAAGAGTATTACAATTGATCGTAAAGAACGAACTCAAAGAAGAAGATTGCTTGTTATACTATGTAATAGGGATACGCCTTTGCAAGAATTCGCCTCCATTTTTTGTTGTGCTGTAAATTTTAGACCTTGATTATCATTTTGTTGATCTTATGCACAATTATATAACAAATGATATGTGCATCAACCAAGCTACCTGCCAATTCGTTAATCATAAATTCGTAAGGTCGTGAGGTATATAAGACTGTCTGCAAACAATTAATGTTATGCATCCTGTAGATTTGGTTCAAATTAAACATTAAAGTGTTTATGAATTTTGGAACGAAATAAACGTCTATGAAAGCGATTGGATCGAATACGATGACACAATTACTTCAAGTATATGTACGAAATTAAACTAATTTGTAACATATACTTGTCTGAAGAAAGACATTGTACGGTCTATATAGATTATCTTAATATGGAGAACAATCTTGAACTTACCTCTTTTGTTAACTGTTATCTGCATAAATAGAAAATAAATATGAATAAAAACATTGATGTAGAGCTACTGATGATAATGACGTCGAGTGGAAGTTAATATCAAGCAAATAGAAACGGTTTTTTTATGTCGTTTACTCGAGAGGTATATTACTCAGTGACTTTGGGATACGTGTAGATTTGGGTTTCCTTTAATTTTGTTTGAACCTGAATTAGTTTGATAATTATTTTGATAACAGAACCGACATCATTGAACTTCAGGACGACACATGGGTGCCCAGTCTCTCTCATCAACAAATACAATGATGATAGTTTCATTAACTCGTTAGTTATCTAGACATCACACTCATTCTCTCAGAGAGGTTTGTGCTGACAGATGTTACGTTTAATACATACATTCTCCAGTCGTAAGATAATATCTTCATCAAGTTACAAGTCGTGACTAGGAAAATCAAATATCATAAAGAAGTCACATTAAACAACTGCTTATCTGATCTAGTTTTAATTCTTCTCTGAAAGTCTTATGGAAAATCTGAAATGAATTGTATTGAGAAAGTCGAGAAATATTGGACTCAATTCCATAGAAAAAATTGAACGACATGTCAAAGGATAGAAGACTATGTGCTTGCATGTCATATGTAACGTATAACGTTACGAGAGGAATACAATATAATTATAGTCAAATGTACCCAATATAGAAGCTGTCATATATATGATACTAGCTGATTACCCCGGCTTCGCACGGGAGAAAGTTGTTAGTAAACCTTAATGAGGAATTGGTGAAGCCGTTCCAAGAGATATCATTTTCTTCTAAATATTGTAAGTTATATTTATTTATCAGTTAGGACCTGATAGTAAACAACATTCCTTGTTTTCCCGTGAAAACACCATGTCTTGAAGTTGTTCTATTGAGTGCACAATATTGCAGAAGTATTCTGGTAGCTTGATTGTGTCAGTGTTTGGTTCCTTGCAAAGCCGCCCATCTCCTAAAGCAAGCAATTAATCAGCAAATTGTCCAGCATTGACATCCTGCTGTAAATGGACCCTCATGTTGGTAGTTAATTTTAAATTTTGAACATGTCTCCAAAGATAGGATTATTTCAGACACGCCTTGAGATCATCAGCCATTGTTCCTCTAGGAATAATAGGAAGTGTTTGCCTGAAATCACCAGCAAGAACCACTACTGCTCCAACCATAAGTTGTCGATTGTTTCTAATATCTTGAAGAGACCTGTTGAGTGCTTCTAGTCCGTGCTTGTGAATCATAGTGTATTCATCCCAAACAATCAATTTGCATTGTTGTAAAACTACCACTTTGCCTGTTTCTTTACTGATGTTGCAAATTGGCTCTTCGGTACGTGCTAAATCGAGTGGCAATTTAAGAGTAGAGTGGGCAGTTAGTCCTCCTTGAAGCAAAGTTGCTGCTAGTCCAGAAGAAGCCATTGCAATTGCAATATGCGATTGAAAGCGAATTTTGAAAGGAGTAAATTCATCACACACGTCTTTCCTGTCCCTCCTGGTGCATCAATGAAGAATAGACTGCCTGTACCACCATTCACTCGGTTCATAATTATATTGTAAACATTTCTTTGGTCATGAACTAATAGTGGCTCATTGATGGTTTCGTAATGTTCTTAGTCGCCGACGTTGTAAGCGGTTTCTTGAAGTATTTCTCTCTGCAAACGATTGATGTTGTTTCTTGCTGGATGTGGAAGCCATAATTCTTGTAAAGTTTTACCAACCATGTCAATAACTTTATCCTCTATAATGATTAAAACTTTGTTAATTATATCTTCGTTGTAAACAATTTGCAAGTCAGGATTCTGTTCTCTTGTACGATTAAGAATATCTTCCGACATACTTTCCTTGAATGTGTCCCACAAATTTTGTAGATTTGATGGATTGCATGAGGTAATAAGAATGATGATAAGTGATCTGATCTTTTGTGGTGATTCTGATGCAACTGTTTCTGCCATCGTAGCATGCCATTGATTGTCGTCCTCCAGTAAATCAAGCTTTTGGCATGCTTCACGGAATGTAGCACAAACTTGACCCTCAACCGTCTTTAATTAAGTAAATGATATTAGTACTCTAACGGTATGAAGTAGGATGCGGAGGTAGAAACATTCGAAATTGTTTGGATGAACAGAATAAACAAGTCCCAAAACATTGCTAGATTTAACTCCATCGAACCCAACAACTGTGACTCCTTGCTTTCTTATATTAAAAGCTTTCCTTGACCTATCCCATGTGTAATATTTAGAAACTTCAAAGTAAAGTAAAGTCTTTGCAAAGTCGTCATTTTGACAAACCTCTAAAAAGGCAGTTAATGTTGTTCTTGGAAGTTGTTGAACTCTGCGTTGAAAATTTTCTGTTTTGAAGTAAACTCTCTGTCCGTTTTCAAGGTGGACGCTCAGTTGCATTACTGAGGGATATCTCTCATGAACGGGAAATCCCAAAATCGCCAAACTGCTTCATTGCTGCTGATATAGCGGCCAGAACGATAACCTTCTATTTCATCAATCAATTCTCCATCTTTTTGAATGCCAAACACAGCTTGATCAGAACCTTTGTGTATGTATTTTAACACATATTTGATCGATTTTACTGAATTGCAGTACTCAACATTAATATGTGCATCAAACATTCGTGACAACATTGGACAATACGGAACAATCCATCTATTGTCGATGTTAAATTCAACTGAACTATTTGCTCTCTTAAGTTTCTTAGCTGCTTCGAATCCTCCATCAGCTAACTTTCTTCTTCGATATAGTGGATAGCCATCTTCTCAGTTTGAGTTTCAAGCAACAGACTCTTCGGATATCGCTTAGTATATTTGCCGTCCTTCATACATGGGGAATTCGGATTGATATATCCACATGGTCCATGCACCATTTGCTCTATAACGGTTTTATGTAGTTGTGGATCTAAGTTCGGATCAGGAATCAACGCCCTAATAATGCGATAAATATTATTTGGGTCAATCTTATTTAATAACCAAAATAATAAATGGTTATGTGTCAAACCCCGTTTCTGCCATTCTGTTGAAGACACCCAACATCTCACAGGACCAAAATCTCTCCTTCGTTATAAGTTGCATGAATTTAATTAACTTTTGACGAAACACACGTGCAATTAGATCATGTCTATCCAAATGTGACTGTCCTGGTAGTAATTCATCTTGTATTTCTTTCCATTTTGGGTTACATGCAAACGTTATGAAGCGATCAGGTTTTCAATAATTGCAAACATAAGTAATCGAATCTTGGGTATATTCATGATACATATACCTTGGACCTCCGGTAAACGTTGATGGCAAAATAACCAACCTGCCATAGTTGTTTGCCTGGCCATCTATCGCAATAGCAACCCTCAAATGAACATATTCTTCTGAACGTAGTTTTGTTTGGTTCACTCGAATATAAAGCAATCGTTCTCATTCAATTTTTGCGAATATATCTGCCAAAAATTGATGAAATAGTTGACGACAATTTAAAAGGTGATTTTGAGTATCTCTGATCATGATTCGAAATGAGTAGAAATCCTTTGAAGAAACAAACTTGTTTGAAATCACTTTAGTGACTGGATCCCTTTGATTGATGCAAATGTAGTAGCCGTCTTCACCCCGAGGAAATAAAATTGGATACTGAAGGGCATCGTAAGATCTGTGTGTAGCCTGCTTCGCAGGGGTGAAAGTTGTTAGTCTTCTTCTTCTTTGCGTTCGTTCTTTAGGACCAATTGTAATCACTCTTTGTGATATGTGTGATCTTTGCCAAGGACGTGCATACGTTGCACATTGGTTTGGTAGGCCCCTAAATGCATAGACTTCTACATGTTTAGGACATGTGCATCCGATTTCAGCCAAAAAGTTGTTAGTAATACTTGATGAGGAATTGGTGACACCGTTCCAAGAGATATCATTTTCTTCTAATTACTGTACGTTATATTTATTTATCAGTTAAGGCCTGATAGTAAACAACATTCCTTGTATTCCCTTCGTTTGCAAGCACATATAAATTTGTTCTACTTCCAACTCTAAACATTGCTACATATAACTGACCATGGCTAAAGCATTCCAATCTCAAGTCAACCCCAGCAACCTTTAGTGATTGGCCTTGTGCTTTGTTTATAGACATAGCAAAAGCACGTCGTATCGGGAATTGTAGCCTTTCGAATTCAAATGGTGTATCAGATGGGATCAAGGGTATCCTGGGAATAAAAACATCTTATCCTTTAGCACAGCCTGTTAAAATAGTTGCTTCTATAACATTCCCCCTCAAGAACTTGATACAAAGCCTCGTCCCATTACAAAGCCGGGGGGCATCTAGATTTCGTAGAAGTATAATCGGCGAACCAACTTTTAATGATAACACTTGAGGGGGCATTCCACTGGGATTGAGAGAATTAAGGAATTATGTTGGATAATGAACTGCTTCATTCATATCAATAACGGTATCGATTGATTTGTACATGGTTTCCTGTTCTGGTATTTTTTTGGCAATCAACATTTATTTTATTAAAACTCTCATTTGTTGGTGCAAGTATAGCACGTTGGCACAGCACGAATGGTCTCGGTAATTCCGTAGAATATTTGGAAACACCATGTCTTGTAGTTGTTCTATTGAGTGCACAATATTGCAGAAGTATTCTGGTAGCTTGATTGTGTCAGTGTTTGGTTCCTTGCAAAGCCGTCCATCTCCTAAAGCAAGCAATTGATCAGCAAATTGTCCAGCATTGACATCCTGCTGTAAATGGACCCTCATGTTGGTAGTTAATTTTAAATTTTGAACATGTCTCCAAAGATGGGATGATTTCAGACACGCCTTGAGATCATCAGCCATTGTTCCTCTAGGAATAATAGGAAGTGTTTGCCTGAAATCACCAGCAAGAACCACTACTGCTCCAACCATAAGTTGTCGATTGTTTCTAATATCTTGAAGAGACCTGTTGAGTGCTTCTAGTCCGTGCTTGTGAATCATAGTGCATTCATCCCAAACAATCAATTTGCATTGTTGTAAAACTGCCGCTTTGCCTGTTCCTTTACTGATGTTGCAAATTGGCTCTTCGGTACGTGCTAAATCAAGTGGCAATTTAAGAGTAGAGTGGGCAGTTCGTCCTCCTTGAGCAAAGTTGCTGCTATTCCAGAAGAAGCCATTGCAATTGCAATATGCGATTGAAAGCGAATTTTGAAAGGAGTAAATTCATCACACACGTCTTTCCTGTCCCTCCTGGTGCATCAATGAAGAATAGACTGCCTGTACCACCATTCACTCGGTTCATAATTATATTGTAAACATTTCTTTGGTCATGAACTAATAGTGGCTCATTGATGGTTTCGTAATGTTCTTAGTCGCCGACGTTGTAAGCGGTTTCTTGAAGTATTTCTCTCTGCAAACGATTGATGTTGTTTCTTGCTGGATGTGGAAGCCATAATTCTTGTAAAGTTTTACCAACCATGTCAATAACTTTATCCTCTATAATGATTAAAACTTTGTTAATTATATCTTCGTTGTAAACAATTTGCAAGTCAGGATTCTGTTCTCTTGTACGATTAAGAATATCTTCCGACATACTTTCCTTGAATGTGTCCCACAAATTTTGTAGATTTGATGGATTGCATGAGGTAATAAGAATGATGATAAGTGATCTGATCTTTTGTGGTGATTCTGATGCAACTGTTTCTGCCATCGTAGCATGCCATTGATTGTCGTCCTCCAGTAAATCAAGCTTTTGGCATGCTTCACGGAATGTAGCACAAACTTGACCCTCAACCGTCTTTAATTAAGTAAATGATATTAGTACTCTAACGGTATGAAGTAGGATGCGGAGGTAGAAACATTCGAAATTGTTTGGATGAACAGAATAAACAAGTCCCAAAACATTGCTAGATTTAACTCCATCGAACCCAACAACTGTGACTCCTTGCTTTCTTCTATTAAAAGCTTTCCTTGCCCTATCCCATGTGTAATATTTAGAAACTTCAAAGTAAAGTAAAGTCTTTGCAAAGTCGTCATTTTGACAAACCTCTAAAAAGGCAGTTAATGTTGTTCTTGGAAGTTGTTGAACTCTGCGTTGAAAATTTTCTGTTTTGAAGTAAACTCTCTGTCCGTTTTCAAGGTGGACGCTCAGTTGCATTACTGAGGGATATCTCTCATGAACAGGAAATCAATATCCGCAAACTGCTTCATTGCTGCTGATATAGCGGCAGAACGATAACCTTCTATTTCATCAATCAATTCTCCATCTTTTTGAATGCCAAACACAGCTTGATCAGAACCTTTGTGTATGTATTTTAACACATATTTGATCGATTTTACTGAATTGCAGTACTCAACATTAATATGTGCATCAAACATTCGTGACAACATTGGACAATACGGAACAATCCATCTATTGTCGATGTTAAATTCAACTGAACTATTTGCTCTCTTAAGTTTCTTAGCTGCTTCGAATCCTCCATCAGCTAACTTTCTTCTTCGATATAGTGGATAGCCATCTTCTCCAGTTTGAGTTTCAAGCAACAGACTCTTCGGATATCGCTTAGTATATTTGCCGTCCTTCATACATGGGAATTCGGTTGATATATCCACATGGTCCATGCACCATTGCTCTATAACGGTTTTATGTAGTTGTGGATCTAAGTTCGGATCAGGAATCAACGCCCTAATAATGCGATAAATATTATTTGGGTCAATCTTATTTAATAACCAAAATAATAAATGGTTATGTGGCAAACCCCGTTTCTGCCATTCTGTTGAAGACACCCAACATCTCACAGGACCAAAGATCTCTCCCTTCGTTATAAGTTGCATGAATTTAATTAACTTTTGACGAAACACACGTGCAATTAGATCATGTCTATCCAAATGTGACTGTCCTGGTAGTAATTCATCTTGTATTTCTTTCCATTTTGGGTTACATGCAAACGTTATGAAGCGATCAGGTTTTCAATAATTGCAAACATAAGTAATCGAATCTTGGGTATATTCATGATACATATACCTTGGACCTCCGGTAAACGTTGATGGCAAAATAACCAACCTGCCATAGTTGTTTGCCTGGCCATCTATCGCAATAGCAACCCTCAAATGAACATATTCTTCTGAACGTAGTTTTGTTTGGTTCACTCGAATATAAAGCAATCGTTCTCATTCAATTTTTGCGAATATATCTGCCAAAAATTGATGAAATAGTTGACGACAATTTAAAAGGTGATTTTGAGTATCTCTGATCATGATTCGAAATGAGTAGAAATCCTTTGAAGAAACAAACTTGTTTGAAATCACTTTAGTGACTGGATCCCTTTGATTGATGCAAATGTAGTAGCCGTCTTCACCCCGAGGAAATAAAATTGGATACTGAAGGGCATCGTAAGATCTGTGTGTAGCCTGCTTCGCAGGGGTGAAAGTTGTTAGTCTTCTTCTTCTTTGCGTTCGTTCTTTAGTACCAATTGTAATCACTCTTTGTGATATGTGTGATCTTTGCCAAGGACGTGCATACGTTGCACATTGGTTTGGTAGGCCCTAAATGCATAGACTTCTACATGTTTAGGACATGTGCATCGATTTCAGCCAAAGTTGTTAGTAATACTTGATGAGGAATTGGTGACACCGTTCCAAGAGATATCATTTTCTTCTAATTACTGTACGTTATATTTATTTATCAGTTAAGGCCTGATAGTAAACAACATTCCTTGTATTCCCTTCGTTTGCAAGCACATATAAATTTGTTCTACTTCCAACTCTAAACATTGCTACATATAACTGACCATGGCTAAAGCATTCCAATCTCAAGTCAACCCCAGCAACCTTTAGTGATTGGTCTTGTTCTTTGTTTATAGACATAGCAAAAGCAAGTCGTATCGGGAATTGTAGCCTTTCGAATTCAAATGGTGTATCAGATGGGATCAAGGGTATCCTGGGAATAAAAACATCTTATCCTTTAGCACAGCCTGTTAAAATAGTTGCTTCTATAACATTCCCCCTCAAGAACTTGATACAAGCCTCGTCCCATTACAAAGCCGGGGGCATCTAGATTTCGTAGAAGTATAATCGCGAACCAACTTTTAATGATAACAGCGAGGGCATTCCACTGGGATTGAGAGAATTAAGGAATTATGTTGGATAATGAACTGCTTCATTCATATCAATAACGGTATCGATTGATTTGTACATGGTTTCCTGTTCTGGTATTTTTTTGGCAATCAACATTTATTTTATTAAAACTCTCATTTGTTGGTGCAAGTATAGCACGTTGGCACAGCACGAATGGTCTCGGTAATTCCGTAGAATATTTGGAAACACCATGTCTTGTAGTTGTTCTATTGAGTGCACAATATTGCAGAAGTATTCTGGTAGCTTGATTGTGTCAGTGTTTGGTTCCTTGCAAAGCCGTCCATCTCCTAAAGCAAGCAATTGATCAGCAAATTGTCCAGCATTGACATCCTGCTGTAAATGGACCCTCATGTTGGTAGTTAATTTTAAATTTTGAACATGTCTCCAAAGATGGGATGATTTCAGACACGCCTTGAGATCATCAGCCATTGTTCCTCTAGGAATAATAGTAAGTGTTTGCCTGAAATCACCAGCAAGAACCACTACTGCTCCAACCATAAGTTGTCGATTATTTCTAATATCTTGATGAGACCTGTTGAGTGCTTCTAGTCCGTGCTTGTGAATCATAGTGCATTCATCCCAAACAATCAATTTGCATTGTTGTAAAACTGCCGCTTTGCCTGTTCCTTTAGTGATGTTGCAAATTGGCTCTTCGGTACGTGCTAAATCGGGTGGCAATTTAAGAGTAGAGTGGGCAGTTCGCCCGCCTTGAAGCAAAGTTGCTGCTATTTCAGATGAAGCCATGGCAATTGCAATATGATATATCAATGAAGAATAGACCGCCTTTACCACCATTCACTCGGTTCATAATTATATTATAAACATTTCTTTGATCATGAACTAGTAGTGGCTCTGATGGTTACGTAATGCTCTAAGTCGCCGGCTTTGTAAGCGGTTTCTTTAAGTATTTCTCTCTACAAACGATTGCTGATGTTTCTTGCTGGATGTGGAAGCCCTAATTCTTGTAAAGTTTTACCAACCATGTCAATAACTTTATCCTCTATGATGATGCAGATCTTTTACATTTTTTTTCTAAATGACAATGCGGATCTTAGCGCATTGCGTATATGAGCACATGAAATGATGACGCTATGTTTGGTAGCGGTCAACGTAGTAAATTTATGCCGATGTAGGGGTCACGTTGTGATAAATTGGTTTTCAGTTATTTTAAAAACGAATATTGATTCGATTTCGAAATTCTTTCCACTGTTAATATAATTTTTAGTCGCATGCATGTTTTTACCTACTTTGGTGAATTGTTGATGCAAATTGAGGTCAGCTTGTTTGAACAATCAAATGACGATTGTTATGATATGAAAGAGGTCGAGGTTTCCATAGTTTCAAAACATACGTCATCGAATCTTGTGTATGTATTAATGTGTACACTCTAAGACGTACGACAAATTGTAAACAAAAATTGGATAGGATAGCAAACTTTGGTTTTAAATTATTTAAAAAAAACTAATATTGATCCGATTTCGAAAATCTTTCCATTGTTAACCTTATTTTGGTCTCGTGCGTGTTTCTGCCAACTTTGGTGATTTGTGGATGTAAACTAACGGTTTCTATAGTGAGACACACGCACAGATTCTCCAAAATATAGTATAGATGATGTTAGGTTGATAATTAGACATAACTCCGTTTCGTCCATATCAAAACATCAAATAAAATGTTCGGAAATAATTATCTCGTCCCCAAAATGGAATACGTTGTGATTCTATTCTAACCCGCATTAGAGCAAGTGTAGGGACGCCTATAGCAAAGTCACTAACAAGTTTTACTTTAGTCCGTTTGGTTATTGGTTACTAAACTGACGTCATTGCACTCCGGGCAGACCCATAGGTGATCAGTCTCTTTCAACAGATATCGGAGAGTATGCATACTGATGGTTCATGTAGCTCGCTGATTAAATACACCTCTATCTCTGCCTCTCAGACATCCAGTTCGACTTGAACAACGGGTAACTCCAAACTGCCTAAATCGCTGGATCGATTCAACATCAATTTTAGTGTCCTCATCCAACAAACAGTCGCGAAGAGACCGAAGAATATCCCTCTTATCCATCTTAAACTCCCCAACAATCGATGCTGCTGATGCAAGCCTGTCCGCTCTCATTACCGTAAACACCCGCATGCCCAGGACAGTATATCCACGTAAGCCGCTAAAAACTTCTATAGACGACATCCACTCAAACCGAAACCTGCCCTTCTTGATCTTGTGAAGCATCGACTCAGAGTCAGATACAACAACTGCCCCAGTAAATGAAGTCCCAGAGATACAATGGTGGGCAGCAGTAACGGCCTCGACCTTCATCTTCATACTAGAAGTAGTTGTCCTGTATGCCCCACTTCGCTCTGCAACAACACTACCATGCGCATTAGCCAAGAAACCCCAGCCGGACTTCTCACCACGTTGAACCAACCCATCGGTATATACAACAACATCGTCATCCCTTGCATTATCTTCTATCAGCTGCTTAACTGGGAGATCAACATTCATGTTGCCCCAATCTCTACATTCTCTTCCAAGAGTAATGATAACGTTGAGATAGGTGGTCATGCTACCATCTGTTGGGATCCATTCTTCCACCTTTGGTAGGGTTGCAACCGTAATCACCTGGCCAATTGTTCTCTCAGCCTGGGCAATCCACACATGCCACACTTGATTCTCGTGTCCTTAACATCATTAGTGTTCTTGTGTAGTGGATGTCTCTTATCCACAGTAACCCGCATATATGCCTTGGTTTGGACGATTGGATGACGGGGGCGTAGTGACAGAAGTCCGTTTACAAATGTTTGCCCTCATTCAAGTTCAATTGTCTGTAAAAGTATCTGTTGTATTGACATGAACTTGTGCATGCAGTCTTATATTTACGTCGATCAAAAGAATATGTTAATTACAGGTCGAAATGCATCTTAGATTTTGCATATCGGCGACATTTAAAAAATGTTTTTTGAAAACTATAGCAAGGTGGACTAAAGAAGTAATTTTACAGTAATTCACTTATATAGGTTAACGGTATCATCAAAGGTGGATCCATATTCGTGTAACGATGGGTGCCATGTATATACTTAACATAAACTTATAATTAGCATAGACATGTGGAAAATAAATTTAATTGATGCGGATCTGAAGTATGACAATAATATATTTCTAACCTTATTCTGTGTCAGACGAGTCCAGTAGATTGATACTGTTCTAGTTTGAATTAAATGCATATAATCATTTCTCCAATATACATCTTCATCTTTCAAGACATGGTCCTCATATTTTATCCAATAAGTTCTATCAGCATTTGATAGCGCAGCGTGGGTTAGAATCTTGACGTCAGACAATTTGAATGTAGTATTTTCAGCTCCCACTTGTCCTTTAATTTTTAGCCCACACAAGTTCTATTGGGTTTAAATGTGAATGGTACAGTGTAAGTCTCAAACACCTAGGGCGATGATCCTCTATCAACTTGTCAATTTGAACGTTCTTTGTCTTTTGTGTCTGCTTTATAAGGGACAACAATTCTGGTTTAAAGTACGTTTCATTGAATGAAATATTTTCTCTTGTAAGTCACACCTTTATTATGTCTTTTGTGCTCGAATGTCGTAGCTATTTTGTCTACTTGGGATACATTATTGTGGTATAATGCATTGTCCATTATGAGACAAGATGGTCTGGTCTCTTCTTGTGATACAACATTGTGGTATGATGCATTGTCCACTATGAGACAAGATGGTATATTTAAAGATGGAAGAACTGTTTTCTCGAGCCAATTTCTAAAGATTTGGCCATTCATCTTTGCGTGATAATACCAATTGTTTGTAGACTTTGAAAAGAAAACGAGTTCTACATTCTGCAATAACCCATTATGCCTATTACTACCGTGGGATATGTCCAAACGTTGTCCTGTACTACTTGGTCCATATCGTTTTATCTTTCCATCTACTGACTGCCATTTCTTTTCATTTGTGTGATACGCATTGATCCATGTTTCATCCAAATACATATTATAACTTTCTCTGCGCATTTCTTTTACTTCACGTAAGTACTTCTTCTTCTTCACCTTTCAACTCCCAACGGAGCACAGGTCTTCAACAAACTTCTTCCAGCTTTTTCTTTCTCTTGCCATCTCTTCCAACTCTTTCCATGATTTACATATACTTTTAATATCAGCCTTCAGCTCTCTTCTCCAGATCTGTCTAGGTCTTCCCCTACTCCTCTTTCCCTGCGGGTTCCAATACAGTGCCTGTCTTGCAATGCTTCGGGTCGGTCTTCTCAATGAATGTTCTATCCAGCGTCTTTTCCTGAGCTCTTTATCCACTGGTATCTGCTGTGTTCTTTCTCTGAGTTCCTCGTTCGTAATCTTGTCATACCATCTCAGTCCTTCTATTATACGTAAACATCCATTTACAAAGGTCTGCAGTTTTCTGATGGTTTCCTTCGTTGTCTTCCACGTTTCCGAGCCATAGAACAGCACTGACTTCACAGTTGATTGTAAGATTCTCAGCTTCGTGTTTGTGTTGATCACCTTTGACTTCCATATGTTACTCAATAAAGTTTCCCTTGCTTTTGTATTCTTATCTTGACATGTTTGTTTGTTCCTCCCTCTGTGTCTATGTTGCTGTCAAGTTATGTGTATGATTCTACAACTTGTAGAGCTGTTTCCTAATTCATAATCTAGTTTACATTTACTACACTTATTCTCACTGATCTTGGTCTTTTCCTGTGTATTTTTAATTCTTGTTGCTAAGACTTATTATTTAGGGTATTCATTTTATCCTTTATATGTGCGTGATTGTTGGACAGCAATGCGAGATCGTCTGCAAAATCCAGGTGTACTAGTTGTTTCATAAGTCTGCATTGTATTCCCCATCTGTTATCTGTTGTTGTTGATTTCATGATATAATCTATGACCAGCAAGAACAGGAGTGGTGATAATAGGCATCCCTGTCTCACTCCGTTCTTTTCTCCAAGGATTCCGTCAATTGACCCTCATGTATGACTCTGCATTTCATTCCTTCATACGTTTCCTTTATTAGCTTTGCAAACTTGAGTGGAACTCCATAGTGTTTTAATAGTTTTCACATTGACTCTCTATCTAGACCATAGGTTCCCAACGGGGGCGGTACCGCCCACTGGGGGCGCTGATAAGCCGTTTAGAAAGAGGGTCCCCCTGAAAAGGTTGAATAGATAAAATTTTGAGGTGAAGACATAGTTGAGGACCATCTACCGCCACACTTTAACTTAATGTCTGAAAAATTTCAAACTCCCGCATATTCAGATTCGATAAAAGATGAAACATTTGTCAAGAAAATATTATTTGCAAGAATCAGTTAAAAACAGACTCAATAAAGAAAAATCTATTATTATTTGATGTATTGTAATACCATTTAATGAAGAGACAAAAAGAATTCCAACGAATAATACATTTTGTTAATCTGATTGACTGTCGATGGATCGCTATCTAGGTATATCTGAGTTGAACGTTTACCTAGCCCATAGTCTGATGATTCATATTTAAAAAAACTGCCCCAAATGTAGTCGCAGTGCATTGTGTGATTTACCGACAACGTTTTGTCACAAAAAATCTTATTAATTGCCTTCATCACGTATCACAGTATGTAATTACATCAGTTAACATGACCAGAAGAAAATACTCTGAGTGAAAGATTATTTAGAAAGCTTTGTCATGAAACCAACGAAGACTTAAATGGTTTCATTTTGCACACAGAAATTCATTGGCTGTCATCAGGTACCTCTCTAAAAAGATGTTAGGAATTCTTTGAATCAATGACCAATTGTCATGGAAAACAAAAATGATTCTTTTAGATATATATTATTAAAGGTTATAGCATATGCTATTCTGCAGATTTGAACAACATTTAACGAAACGAACTTACAACTGTAAGGAAATGATTCTAATTTGATCAAAGCAAAAGCAATTATTTCTGCGTTCGTGTCAAAACTTGTGTTGTATTAACATTTGACAATTTTATCAGTTTTCAAATCTTCAATGAAAACAACTGATGACGATATTCTTGTTTATAGTCAGCATTTGGAAGCGTGAACAGAAGATTTTGCAATAAGTTTTCAGAATTTACTCAATATGACCACTCCAGATTGGGTCATAGAACATTCTTCAATATTATAAATGCCTTCTGGTTTTCAAAACGGCGGCTAACTTGTGTTTAGTGACGGCGCCCGTAAAATTAAGAAATTCTCTTCTGATTCTGTACCGTGGTTTAAAACTATTCCCATGGAAATTTTCTATAGTTATACAGGATTACCATGTTTCTATGCTTTTTTCCCATTCGGAACGCGATGCAGTTGAATAGAATCTGCTCTCTTGCAGGACAATTGCGTAGCAATCAAAGACAAGGAAATGTTAACTCGAAACAAATGTTTTCAGAACCAGATGTACTAGGCCGTAAGGTGCAAAACATGGTGCAATTACCCCTCAAAATGAGGAATGGGATAACGGATTTTATGGTCACCGCTCTGCCCCCATGACTTAACAAAGAGAGAAAGAATATTGTACCAATCATCCCGAGTGTGGCCAAAAATAACTACTGGGAATCACGCTGTCACTGATGCTAAAGAAAGGAGCGGTAGGAAAATCTTGCAGATCAAACCCCACCAGACTCAGGAGATTCAACATAATCCGATGAAAAAGCAGGCCATAGCAGTGAAAAATAGAACTTGCATGTATTCAGGAAACACATATCAAACCCACTACATAGATTCTCTATCAGAGGTTATCAGTTATACAGATAAGGCCACCGGGAGGAGGGCGCGCTCATACGCGTGAGCAACAGAACATCATGAAACAGATATAAGTCAGCACAAATGGGGAAGCAGAAATAGGATTTAACATCTTTGTAGACAACCAACAGATTCGAACTAACAGACCCCTTATGCTGGAAATCATGACACTGACCAATACAAACTGTCTAGTAGTGGAAGATTTTAACAGTCACTCAGAAAAGTGGGGATTCCAATACACCAATGTAAAGGGGAGGGTAGAACAGTGGGAAATAGATAACAAACTGCAGCTCAGGAATGGACTCGATGACCAACCAACCTACTTCTCAAGAAGATAGAAAAATATATTCACTAAACCTCGTCTTTGCCACCGGTGACATAGCCCAAAACTTGGGTCGAACCTTCATGAAATAGCTAGGAGACAGTGACCACACACCTGTCAAGCTCTCCTTGAAGATTATATATTCCCCATCAGCCAGCATGAATCAACAGAAGACCAAGTAACTTACATTGCACAGGAAATCGAAGGTAAATTTGAAGAAAAGAAACATACACTAACGGTATGGGTTGACATGGAGAAGGCTTTCGACAGTCTAGGGAGAGAGGGACTCAAAATCAAACTGCTAAAACTCTGAATCAAAAGGCACTTGTATATCTGGATATATCACTATCTGGTAAATAGAACAGCTGAAGTATAGGACCAGGAAAAACATAGCAGTGTAGTGGATAGCCAGTTCCCCCCTCCCAGGTGGCAGCTGAGGAACAGACAAGTAGCTTTAGTTTATAGTATAGTTGGTAGGATATATATAATATTAGTAGAGACTTAGTGTTTGCACTCTCTAAACAGATGGCAAACACTAATACAGAACATTTGACGTAGTAGAAAATACGTAGTTGTGTAGTGACAGTCAGTTAGCAACAATTTTAGTAAACAGACACGACTCAAGTAGGACTACGAGAGAGAGAGACATGTTTATGTTGTGTCCGAATACTATAAATAAAGGAAATATAAAAGAAACTGAACGATGGTGGTCCTTTATATTGTGACTGTCGTCTATTGTTCGTTATGTTAGTATGAGAATCTACCAGAGTCAACGGTATGAACAAGAAAGGAAATTATATCGAAAGGAGAAATTAAACCGTGAGCAGGACCAAAATGACTTCAACCAGCAGAGAACAACATGAATGATGTCGCATAAACATCATGGATTTCTTCTGGCTCCATCAGTAATTAAGAAGGAAATTAACAGCAATTAATGAATCGTTCGGAATCACTATCAACAACTAGAACCACAATAAATCAGCAAGGGACATATAATCTATAATTCGTCCATGGTCAGGGATATAGGATAATGGAAATAACGGAGATCATCAATATATACAATGAACTATCACGGGCCATCCTGACACACCACCCTACTTCAATCCATAAGGAAGGTACAAAAAGGGTCACACCACTACTATGATACATGATAGAAGTAGGTAAAGATGAAGAAAAATAGGGGCCCCTACTTCAATGGTGTCAGAAAAATCAAACAACATCTGCCCTATCTGCTTTATTCGTTCTGGACCAGCATGTGAGTACTAAATGTTCCAACTTCGTTTTGTCATTTATTGACCTCTACGCCTTCTCCGGCGGATATCCTGACATTTACCTTGTTACTACTAAAAGGCTTGCTGTAAAGACCAGTCACTCTGGTTATGTATATGTCTTCATATCGAATTCGTCTCGCATATTGGCCTGTTATTCTATTGTTGGTGTGACAACCCGCCACTTAAAAGCTACAATCCTATACAAGGATTTATCCACATCCCCCACGTCTGTTTTGGTTGCCTGTATGGTGGAACCGTTGACTTTGTGAATGACAGTTTAGGATCTTTACTTCAGCGATTACTAAGAACGTGGCTGCTGTATTCACAATCACCTCTATGAAATCGTTCTATGTGTGGATCTACTATACAGCCCTCTGTTAGAGTACCATTCGTTTGTTTTATTGAAATTGAACTTGTCGTCCTGCCAGTTACTATCAATTACTGTTTTATATGGACACTCTACATACTGATGTTACCTGGATTACTGGATTATAACTTAAACTTTGGTGTCTATACAATGCTTATGATTTACTACACTAATATCGCCATTGTCCTATTGTAAGTATTTATATATGTTTGACATGTGTTATTTTGATTCGCTATATCAGTATATTTGGTACCTAAATTTATATCGATAATTTTTGCACGATCATATTTCAGAATATTTTCTATATCTCTCAGTTCCTATTCTACTATACTGTGCGTTAATTGTGTCTTTATTGGGACAATATGGTTCATAGGAACACGAGAGGTGGAAAAATGTGTGAGGATGCTATGTTAGAGGTTGCACCTCAGGAGCCATTACACCCTGCTGCTGCCCTGTCTGAACCTCAGGTTCAGATTAGAGTGCTTTCCCAGAGGTTTCGGCATTGCCGTCAGCTGCGTGGAACTTTCCTCGTCCTCCATGCAGACCCCTGCGAACGTTCGGAGTTCGTGATCGTCCTTCCGTGGAGGAGTTTGTGCGGGACATCCGTTTCTATTGGAGGTATTATGGTCTGGAGGGCCAGGACAAGATCGATGCTCTTTTCGATCATGTGTCCGACGCAGTTCGCTGTGAACTAGATATTCAAATGATGACAACGCAGGACCCAGAAACCTTACTAACTGGTCTTCTGGGTGTGTATGGAGACAATAGGTCGGCCCATGCTCTCCTGTCTGTTTTCATTGGCACTTTCCAGCGAGTCGGTGAGTCCTGCCTGGATTTCTCCCATCGCCTAGCGGCGCTGATTGAAAAGGTCACAGCGGCCCAAGCTCGGGAAGGCTCGATTACCCTGGATCACAACAATCTTAGGGACCATTTTATAGCATCCCTGAGTAACAGGCTGTGTTCTGGGATGTTGATGGCTAAGGTGTCAGGTGCACCATCAACCAACTTCCAGCATTGTCGTGACGCTGCCTTGCTGTGGGAATCCAATACCATTCCCGCAACGTCCCCCAGTGCGATTTCTGGGATGCAACGTTGCATGGACGACCTAGAATCCAGAGTAACAGAACGCTATTCCGGGGCACGCTGCCGTATTCCTGCCAGACCCCTCCCTATCACACCTCATTCTGTGAAGCATGGGTTTCTTCCGCAGAATCGCCTACAGGGTTCCACGAGGCGCCATAAGAGAGACAATTTTGGGGGCTATTTTGATTGTTCTTCTCTCCATGGCCAAGACATAAGAAAGAGCGTACGACACATGGGTATGGCCCACGACAGCCAGTCTGTTGCCACATATGATGTCGTTGGATATGAGGCGAGAGAGGAGCAGCATTTCTCTCCCATTAGTCCCTCTATAACGGTGAGAGATACTGGTGATGATTTGTTCCATAGTATGTTGAACGAACAACTAAATTTCTTCCAGGTTTCGGATGACGTGTGCCAGGAAAAACACTTTCGTTGATATGACTTTTTCCGATGTTGATGAATTATGTACTATACTTAATTTTTTATTAGATTTTCCCTGTGTAGAGGAAAATCACAAATTAGTTTCAAGCGTCAATGGTTCAAATGCAGAGCCGAATTTATTGCATTTTTCACGGATAGAAGAAGTTGATTCACAAGATAGCGATACAATGGAATCTGTTGTGGATTGGTCCGATATTAAACCCATTGCTTTGATATCATCCGACGATGTGGCATGTGAAGAACCGAACTTCTTATTACAGTTTTCTTGTGTAGAAGTGGTTACTTCTCAAATTAGCAATACAGTCGAATCCGTTGTCGATTGGCCCGATGATGAGCCTTATGTCTTAACAGACCCTCCCTTGATAGCGGAAGTAAATTTTCAGGAAATCCATAGGGTGAATGAGTCTTTCATCTGTGAGACAATTGTAGCGCAGGATATAAAAGAGGATATCGGTAGAGAAAATTACAGCTTACTTGACGATATAGGACATGATCAGGAGGAAGCTGAAATGCAGGAGGTCGCTGGTGCATCAGGTGAGAAACAGATGGCGGAACCTACAAGCGCTGCGCCACCCTCTGAAAAGTTCTCCATCGTCAACGACCGACAGATAGGTCATTTCAGTTCTGTAAATTTTCAGCAATCGAAATTTAACAAGGATGGAAATCCTATACTCCACATTCACGGTATACCAAGCGTTGTGTTAAATAACGTGAATGCAATTGTAACAGTTTCACTGTTATGTCTAGGAGTATATTCGGGGCAACCCAAACCACCCCCTTTTATTGCACTGGGTGTCCTTGAGTCTGTAGGTAAACACCTTGTTTACCAATATTTAATTGCTGACCAGCAGTTTACAGACTCAGGACATTAGTGTAATCGCATGGTTTTCGGGGACTCCTTTAGTCTCGAAAATCTCGAGACCAGGGCAGGGGCCGGCTGGGATTGAAAGTGGAACATAAGTGAAGAAAGAGAGATCAACATAAACAGACTGACTGGAGAAGTTGAGTAGAACGGATCATAAATAATGTTTAAGTAGCAAGGATACTACTTGATTTTGAGAGAGAGATGAACATTACATACTGACTAGAAGTGAGAGAACGGATCATAAATAATGTTTAAGTAGCAAGCGATACTACTTTGATTTTTGAGAAGAGAGAGAAACTAGAATGCCTTTAACAGAGATTTTAAATTGATTGGAACTGCTAAGAGCAACACTTAAAGCCAAAGAGAGATAGAGCGGTGAACTAACATGAAGTTGTTAACTAGTACACATCAATAAGCAACCATTTACCAGAGAAGAACAGCGAGGTTTTATATATGTACTGTGAACCAATACGACGAGATGCCGACCAGATAACTGACGCCTAGATGAACCGATGCCAGATGAACCGATGACCAGTGCCTGACGACCAGAGGACTGATGCCTGAAGACTATAGAAGCAGATGAGTAAACGACCCGCTGACTGTGAAGACTCGCTTTCCGCAACCAAAGACGAGACCAGTAAAGTGCCAGAAGCATCATATTTTTCCCTGAGATTGAAGGGAATTGTGAACGACCATAGTATCCCGAACATCAACGCCAGATAATGAACTGTTATAAGTTAATGAACTATTTTACAGTGTGGACTGAATTCCTAATAGAGACATCGGCGAGAAAAAACTAACTTTATTAATATAGACCGGCGAGCACAGAAGATAAGACATAATATTTCAGAAGGATTCAGGAATTTGAAGGTGCAAGTGTTGTTATTTCGATTCAGATAGACGCTAGTGAGAGTGGGACCCATTTGTACACTGAATTATAGAATTTGATGAAAACTAATTGTTGCCGTAGCTGTTGTTATTCACTCTCCAAGACCGAGAGAGATTGATACCACAAGTGGTTAAATATACTTATGAATTTTCTAATCAGTTATCTGTTGTAATTCCTTATACCTGTGATCATAGTCTGTTACAAACGTCATTTTTTGTGGTTGTTGTTATTCACTCTCCAAGACAGAGAGATTGATATTACTAATGATTAAATATACTTATAAATTTTCTAATCAGTTATCTGTTGTAATTCTTTATACATGTGATCATAGTCGGTTATAGAGACGATTTTGGTGCAGCGTGACCTAGGATATTCTTAGAATTAGATTGTCGCGGCCACAATAGTTTACTAACATTATATAGATCATAGGTCAGATAGTTTAGTAGTGTGTAGTAGTAGTAGTATAGTAGTAGTAAATTCCTGGAAGTTAGTGAAGCGTGAAATTAGGTCAACAATAGGCTGTGTAGATAGTGACTGTAAGGAGTACTAGGTAGTGTCTTATGTGGATATAATCATTAACGATTTTGTTAATTGTGTGCATATTAATGACTTAGTATTGCAGGTTAATATTGTTTAATTTCAGATTGATATTGTGAAATTGTATTTTATATCGTATAATAGTGTGTATAAAATTGACAACATGACAGAAGCAGGGAAAACTTGGGTTAGAAGGGGTAGTAGGTTAGAAGTTTCTTTTTTTAGGCGCCTGATATGTTTCAACTGTCATGGGGTGGGGCATTTCGCTATGGAGTGCACTAGCAGGAATTATAGGTGAAGCAGAAATTTAGGACAGAGGTCAGGGAGAAGTAGTGTTTTTAGAGACAGACGAATGTATGCCATCAACTGTTTTAGAAAGATAAGAGCTGTCCAGAATAAGGAGGATAGACATGAAGCCAAGAAAGAATTAGGATAGACGACAGAAATTAGACATGCGGTAGGAGATGATGAAAGTGAGGGTAACTGGAGAAATAAGGAAGATATGAGTAGGGAGGAAATATATAGAGTAGAAATGGAGAGAAAGAAAGAAATAACAGGATTGAAGAAGGGCATGAAGAATCTAACGGTGAACTTGAAGGAGAGAGATGACCTGATTGAGAAGTTACGATCAGATATTGAAGACAAATGCAAGCAAGATGACTTAATAGAGGAGCTATACGATGAGATAAACGAGTTGAGAGGCGAGTTGGACTTTTTGAGGAGGTCAGGTGTCGAAGGTAGGAAGAAGTCTGTAGAGAGGGGGCAGCAAAATCATAATAGACAGAGAATAGAAAAGGCCGGCATAGCAGCTAGGAAAAAGGGGATACAAGTGGCAGAGGTTAGAGAAAGGAAGGAAACAGAGCAGGCAGAACTTACCCAGTCTGCCTGGGACGAGCTAGTGAAGGCTAGGAAATTAGAAATGGCAGCTAGAAGAGAAATGGAGAAGCAAATGGCGAAGGAGGGAAACAGAAGAGTATGCTATGTAGGTGATGAAAGACGTGAGTATGGATAAGTATGAGTAGCACTGTGTGTGCGTTGATATAAAGAGATAGCACGGGGTGTGCATTGATATTAGAGATAACATGGTTGAATTGAATATAAGAGTAGCACTGTGTGTGCATTGAATATAAGAGTAGCACGTGTGTGCATTGATTATTAAGAGATAGCACTGTGTGTGCATGTGTATTGAGATAACACTGTGGGCAGATGATATTAAGAGATAGCACTGTGTGTGCATGTGTATTGAGAGTAACACTGTGTGGGCAGATGATATTAAGAGATAGCACTGTGTGTGCATGTATTAGAGATAGCACTGTGTGTGCATTAATATTAGAATGCACTGGTGTGCATGTGTATTGAGTAACACTGTGTGTGAGCATTGGATATTAAGAATAGCACTGGGTGACTGTTAAATAACACTGGTGTGCACTGTTAAGAGATAACACTGTGGGTGTGCATGTGTATTAAGAGATAGCACTGTGTGTGCATTTGATATAAGAGATAGCACTGCGTGTGCATTTAGTAACTTAAGAGGTAGCACTGTGTACACTGAGAAATATGTTGGATGTACCTTAGAGATAGATAGAGATGCATTGGAGATATGCATTATCTTTGAAATATTTAAGAGGAGATAACGGGCCTTAATAGTTTGGAGATAGTGATGTGGGTGAGTGGAAGTAACTTGGATATTTTGTTAAGTTTCCCATCCCAGGAAAGGGGGGGGGTCCATTGGTTAATAATTTTATAAGATTGACAATCGCGTAACGAATTAGTCTGCGGAGGAAGAGTTGGTGAGGAAGAAGGTAAATATCGTGATTTTTTTTGCTTGTATATGTAACCAATGTGTCAATGAGCTTTTGACCTGGTTAAATTTTTGATAGTCACTTAGTATTTTGTGTAAAAGTATGAGGGCACTAGAGTAATGCCGAGGCGCACGAGAATTGTACTTGAGTTAGGAGAGTTGTGTAAAGAGGAGGGATTAGAGAAATGGTGTGTTAGGTCATTTAAATATAAATCATGTTTTGTATTTTGTGCCTGGATATTAACTTGTCATATTTTATATATTTTCATGTACCCAACTTGAGGGGAAAATCAGCCACCAGTTTTGAGCTGAGAGATCCAGTTGAGCTAACCCAATGTGCACCGGAGTCAGGCAGAAATGTATCATGGAAGGGTCCACCAGAAATTTGGTTCGCCAATTATCCTACATGAGCACATTATCTATCCGGCTAGAGGTGTCCTGCATTGCGGCCGATCTCAATTTATCGTTTTTTCTTTTGGTCTGTTCACTATGTAATTCACCTGTATTGAAATTGATATTGATTTGTTTATCGTTGACATGGAGGGTGTTGAATAACACCATTGTTTATGTAATTCACATTTTTGTTGTTGCATTTTGAAAATTGATATTGATGATTTTTGGTTTATCGTTGACGTGAGGGTGTTGAATAACACCATTGTTTGTGTAATTCAAATTTGGTTGTACATCAGTTGAACCTGATACCCTGTTATAATTTGATGGACGTTTATATTTTGTTGCCTTGATACCATGTAGTTGATTTTTGACATGAATAAGATGCACGTTTCTCTTGAATATATGTATGGGAACTTTTGAGGTTGTCTTATGGGATATATGTAGTTTTTGTGTGTTTTATTTTTTTTTACAAATCCTGATCAAATTATAGTACCCTGGCCAGATCAGGGAGATCAAGGAGACAGAGTAACCAAGATGCCATTGGGATTGAGCTTGGTTAATATGGTTTATGAAATTAGGTGCATTCAGTGGAAGTGCTGAATTTTCTTATGTATGAGCAGAGCAATGGAGAGGCAAGACAAAATTAAGTGTACTATCGAATTTAAGAGAGGTGCATGGAAGGCACAAGGGGAGATAATCCGAGTTATGGCTGGCGGTCCGAGTAGACGAACAGCCCGAGGTGTCCTCATCTCCATTTGAATTGGCCAGCCTCCAATGGAGGTTACAATTTTTTTGGGTTATGAAATCATGGATGAAAATAGGAAAATTGAAATGGTGGATATATTTGTTTTTTCAGGAAAGGATGCTGTATTTAAACCTTTCAAGGATTGCATGGTTTTGATGATGTAGCAAAATAATTGATGCTTTCATATGTTAATGTTGCCTTGAATGTGGACGTATCAGAAATTGTGTTGGTATTTGTGAGCCAGAGTGGAATATGATATGCACAAAGATGTAATATTTTTTGCTTTACACACATGATGGTTGTTTTCGGACATATATATGTGATTTTGTTTGTATGATTTAGGATATAGTCCCCTTGGGTGGTGCAGCTAGAAGGTTGGAACTGGGACTTTAGGATAGTGTAGGCAGAAGGGGGCTTTAGAACTTTATGGATAGAGCTAAAGTTCTAGATGACAGGGGAAGGTCTGTAACAGTTTCACTGTTATGTCTAGGGGTATATTCGGGGAGCAACCCAAACCACCCCCTTTTATTGCACTGGATGTCCTTGAGTCTGTAGGTAAACACCTTGTTTACCAATATTTAATTGCTGACCAGCAGTTTACAGACTCAGGACATTAGTGTAATCGCATGGTTTTCGGGGACTCCTTTAGTCTCGAAAATCTCGAGACCAGGGCAGGGGCCGGCTGGGATTGAAAGTGGAACATAAGTGAAGAAAGAGAGATCAACATAAACAGACTGACTGGAGAAGTTGAGTAGAACGGATCATAAATAATGTTTAAGTAGCAAGCGGATACTACTTTGATTTTTGAGAAGAGAGAGAAACTAGAATGCCTTTAACAGAGATTTTAAATTGATTGGAACTGCTAAGAGCAACACTTAAAGCCAAAGAGAGATAGAGCGGTGAACTAACATGAAGTTGTTAACTAGTACACATCAATAAACAACCATTTACCAGAGAAGAACAGCGAGGTTTTATATATGTACTGTGAACCAATACGACGAGATGCCGACCAGATAACTGACGCCTAGATGAACCGATGCCAGATGAACCGATGACCAGTGCCTGACGACCAGAGGACTGATGCCTGAAGACTATAGAAGCAGATGAGTAAACGACCCGCTGACTGTGAAGACTCGCTTTCCGCAACCAAAGACGAGACCAGTAAATTGCCAGAAGCATCCTATTTTTCCCTGAGATTGAAGGGAATTGTGAACGACCATAGTATCCCGAACATCAACGCCAGGTAATGAACTGTTATAAGTTAATGAACTATTTTACAGTGTGGACTGAATTCCTAATAGAGACATCGGCGAGAAAAAACTAACTTTATTAATATAGACCGGCGAGCACAGAAGATAAGACATAATATTTCAGAAGGATTCAGGGAATTTGATGGTGCAAGTGTTGTTATTTCGATTCAGATAGACGCTAGTGAGAGTGGGACCCATTTGTACACTGAATTATAGAATTTGATGAAAACTAATTGTTGCCGTAGCTGTTGTTATTCACTCTCCAAGACCGAGAGAGATTGATACCACAAGTGGTTAAATATACTTATGAATTTTCTAATCAGTTATCTGTTGTAATTCCTTATACCTGTGATCATAGTCTGTTACAAACGTCATTTTTGTTGTTGTTGTTATTCACTCTCCAAGACAGAGAGATTGATATTACTAATGATTAAATATACTTATAAATTTTCTAATCAGTTATCTGTTGTAATTCTTTATACATGTGATCATAGTCTGTTATAGAAGCGTTATTTTTGGTGCAGCGTGTCAGGTGTCGGACTTAGTGGTAGATGCTATTTTTTTTCTTTATATTTCTGGGGCCTTATACTAGTTAACCTGTTATACAATCAGTACATGTTATATTATTCTAAAACAAGTTCCAGTCAAACAAACAATGTTAAATCAAAAGTCAAACGGTGAGGAAATCACAAAACAGTCCAGGTTACTTCGAACAAATTTTAACAAGCTTCAGTGAACAAAAATAGTAGGAAGCGTATATTTATAAAGTGTGCTGACCGTAGCGGTCAGTCTAGAAGAGTGCGGAGGAAAGAAAGGTGACCTAAGTCTATCTTTAGAGGAGATCCTGCAGATAATTTAAAACAGGAGCAGGTTCGAGATTCGACTGTACAGAAATCGAATCGACTGACGGTGTCTTGTCCCATTGACACTTCAACGACAACACAAATAATGGAGGTCACTGAGAATGTGCGCGACAAGGAAGATATAATAATTTCAGGATCCAGCGAGTATGTCTACGAGCATACTAAAAGTAATAGTCTCCCAGTAGACATTGGAGGTGAAGATAAATGTACCTCACTTCAAATAAGTTTAGGAATTTATGGTAACATGATAGATGATAAATCTCCGAGTTCAGAATATAAGCACAATATGAACTACAACGCTAAAATTGATTTTCATATCTGGCCACAATCAGATACAGTGCGCACTGGTTCTGATGTGCAAAATAGTGCATCTAAACCGAAATTGTATCGGTCAGAGGGACAATGCGTTGTTCCATTGCGTACATTCCAGTTCCAGATGTGTACGATGGAATACTGTAGTGATGTGGTTCTTGTTGCTATTTTTTAGCGTTGGTACCCTATGTTTACATCCTCAGAGTTTACATGGGTTGATTCCTTCATTCTACGGGCCAGGGTTCGGTCCTGGTTTACTCAATTTAATGTTTGGGGCCTACGTTTCCCTAGATAAATTACTTCGGGGCAGACATATTGGGGATGGTACACGTGATACCATTGATATGGTTCCCAGGATGGTCCGTGGGAAAGATATTTGATCATGTCGAGGACTACCATGATTCATGTGGTTTCTACGATACCACATTGAACACGAGAGCTGTCCACAACTGGCCTAGGTTTTTATTGAGGTTCTGGGAGATTGAGAGATGGTTGGTGATAGGTATGTCGAGGATAATGTTAAACCAGACGAGGATAATTGGGTTTTTGGACCAGTCCCTGAATATGAGAAAATGGATTGTATTACCTCATGTATTGAGGTTATCCGATTTTGAGCCAAATAAGCAGATTGCTTGGGAATTCTTTGAATTTCATGAGGGTTCCTTGGTTGTATGGTGATAATTTGATCCATGGTTGTTCTATAATTTGCACTCAAATATTGAATATGTTTGATTTTTTGTTTGGGTCAAGGATGTAAAATATTTTGGAATGTAATTTATTCTTTTGGTATATATAAATTGGAACTCAAATATTAGGTGGTTGATACAATTTGAGTTTTGAGTGGACACTGAAGTCGCATTGACTTCTTCAGTTTCTGCAAAGTTGACTACAATATGTGGAATATTGTGGATTTTAATACCTCGTCGAGGTTGCGCTGTGTCGAATGAAATATTTGACACATTTGGAATTGTTGCTTTATTTCTTTGGGGTGATTTTATTGCCTCCTGAAGGTTATATGATGTCGATCCGAGTGTTTCGGATCCTTGGAGTTATGATTTGTTTAATTTGCGGATTTGGTGTGGACTTGCGTCGCGTGTACGTAATCCTACAGTTTGATGTGTTAATTATGTTAATAAGAAGATGGAGAATATTAATAGGAGAAGGTTAGGAGATAATGGGGCAGCGTCGAATAATGGACGTTTATAATGGAGTTTAATATTTGCTGCTAATTCATTCCCTGGGATTGGGGGATGGTTAATAATACCTCGTGGAGGTCTTATAATGTTGTTGGTTGAACATTATGTATGTTTTTTTTTAATGAAATATGTTGAATATTGGAAGTTTGTTCATTCCCCTGGGATCGGGAGTTGGTTATTATTTCCTCACAGAGGTCAGATACTGTTGGTAATTTGAACAGTATAAAGAGATGTTTTTCATATCGTGTTCACTTTGTAACTTGTTTTTTGTTTGAGCTTCAGATCGTATGACCGGACTTATGAGCAAGAGTGACATAGTGTCATGACGGATGTGAGCTGCCCCTGCCCATCCCACGACATGTGAGGATTGGATGTCACAGTACAGACACCTTACATTGGCCAGTTGACATGCTGTTGGGTCGCCCTGGAAGACATATGGCGCTTAGATTCCATTTATGATAAGCAATATAGCTGAATGATTTTCTATTAGTATTGTTTCAGTCAAGAGCACAGTGGGTTTACTGTTGATGTTAACCATGGTCACCTATGACCAGTTGATGAGTCACGTTCAACGACGTGCGGTGACTAGTTCCCATTTAGCTCATTCAACTTGGTTATCCTGAGATCCCGTCAGGTGTTTTCCTTTCTTTTCGACCATGGTTGGCTGTTGTAGTTAGTTGTTGTGGAGCCACGTTTAAGGACGTGTAGTGACTTGTTCCTATTTAGCTCTCACAACTCTAATAACCCTGATGGACTCTACCTGTGCTATTTTTTTTGGGATTTCGCCGTCGTGTCGACAGCGAGGTCTCCAGAAGGGTGTAGTGGATAGCCAGTCCCCCTCCAAGGTGGCAGCTGAGGAACAGACAAGTAGCTTTAGTTTATAGTATAGTTGGTAGGATATATATAATATTAGTAGAGACTTAGTGTTTGCACTCTCTAAACAGATGGCAAACACTAATACAGAACATTTGACGTAGTAGAAAATACGTAGTTGTGTAGTGACAGTCAGTTAGCAACAATTTTAGTAAACAGACACGACTCAAGTAGGACTACGAGAGGAGAGGACATGTTTTATGTTGTGTCCGAATACTATAAATAAAGGAAATATAAAAGAAACTGAACGATGGTGGTCCTTTATATTGTGACTGTCGTCTATTGTTCGTTATGTTAGTATGAGAATGCTACCAGAGTACAACGGTAGGAACAAGAAAGGAAATTATATCGAAAGGAGAAATTAAACCGTGAGCAGGATCAAAATGACTTCAACCAGCAGAGAATAACATGAATGATGTCGCATAAACATCATGGATTTCTTCTGGCTCCATCAGTAATTAAGAAGGAAATTAACAGCAATTAATGATACGTTCGGAATCACTATCAACAACTAGAACCACAATAAATCAGCAATGGACATACAATCTATAATTCGTCCATGGTCAGGGATATAGGATAATGGAAATAACGGTGATCATCAATATATACATTGAACTATCACGGGCCATCCTGACACACCACCCTACTTCAATCCATAAGGAAGGTACAAAAAGGGTCACACCACTACTATGATACATGATAGAAGTAGGTAAAGAGGAAGAAAAATAGAGGCTCCTACTTCAGCAGGAAGGCAATCATCGAACAAGTTGTTCACCAAGGAGGGATTCCTGTATCCAACGCTACTTCGTTTTTATAAATGATTATGGAAGACATCCCCAACAGAGTACATGGTGCAATCTACGCTGATCAAATGGTACTGTGGACACGAGAAGAATCTTCTTATTCTTCGTTGAACTCTCCATATCGACCACTTGTCAACCACTCTTTGTGATTTGTATGTGATCTTAGCCTAAGAGAGATTGCTTGTTGTGCTAGCTATGCGCCTACAAGCATGCCATCACATCCGATTTCTGCGCTGCTTTTTATTTACTAGGGTAGCATCCCTAGGACCTACATCAGTCGTCTCTTACGACATGCATTGTAGGTTGCAGTGGTACTATTCTTTGCTGTCCTTGCGGGCCCCGGCACCACACGGGCGAATCAATAGCATCAATAGCAGTAGCCACCTCAAGGATGCAAGATGTAATAGCAGTAGCCACCTCAAGGATGCAAGATGTAATTTAAAAAACTAGAAAAATATACCAGGTCTTGACTGTCCTTTATAAATGAAAAGAAAAACAATTTCACAGTCTATCTAAGAAGAAACAAATGCTCAAACTCAAGTTCAATGACCACCTACTCTCAATGGACGAATGCCCAACATATATGGTAATCATCATGGACAGCAGGCGGGCGTGGAAAACACAGATAGGCAAATCTGGGGAACAAGCAAAGAAGAGAATTGGGATCGTGAACAAATTAGCAAGCACCAACAGGGGTGCGGGTTGTAGCATTCTGAAAAGGCTTTACACTGGAGAGTTTGAGCAGTACTTGAGTATGGCATATCAATCTGGGTCATAATCTCCAAGACACACTTCATAAAGCTAAGCCGAGTGAGTGTTAAGTCAGGCCTCACTGATCATCACTGAAATCATATGTCTACCCACAAAGAAGTACTGAAAACAACCATAGAACTTCAGCCAAATGGTGGACAGACGGAACGTGAAAGTTCTTCAAGGATGAGCAAAAATGCAAGAGATTGATGAACCATTCAATGCACCCCCAAATAAATAGCTACAGAAGGGCAGATTGAACAGAGTAGCTTCATGGCCAGTTCAAAGAGCTTGCCCACGCACACCCAATATTGGCACTGGCAATACACATACAACCAGTCAGCACCTCTCCTCCCTGGTCATACTGGCTTCCAGAGCTGGATGCCCTCAATGCAAGACACATACAACCAGTCAGCACCTCTCCTCCCTGGTCATACTGGCTTCCGGAGCTGGATGCCCTCAATGCAACTGCAAAAATGGCACTACAACATATGAAACAAATACATGGAGAAGTTGTGCTTTTTATCTGCTATCTCAGCAGTGAAAGGAACACAGAACTAAGCTATCTCAGGTCAACCGTAGCCCAGTTGGCCCATGATTCCGAGTGTGTAGTAATCCAGTGGATACCCTCACACTGCAAGCTCAATGGGAATAAATATGCCGACAGACTGGCTAAAGAGGGAGCAGGGATGCCTCAAGATGACAACCTGGTCAGCTAGGAAGAAGCAAAAACATCGCCAGAGGGAACTACATAACAAAGTGGAAAAATAACACACAAAACACAAGAAGCATGATAGATATTACAAGCTGCCCAGAAGAGACCATATTATCATACGTCGCCTCCGGACAGGTCACAACAGAATGATAACAGAACTAGATTCAAGATAGGCGCAAACGACCAATGCCCCTGTCGTTTGACGAACATGTCGACAGAGCACGTCCTACAGAACTGCCCCCAGTATGCAGACCTGAGAAGAAAGAAGTGGCCCACTTACACCAGCGACCAAGAAATCTGTATGGCGTGGCTGATAGATACCTTTATTAGAGAATCCAAAATACCAGGCTAGTGAACACGCAGAGAAAGAAGAAACAGAAAATGTACAAATAACAGAATTATTTCTGGAGGAAGAGTTGATAGAATTGTCAAAAAATCAAGAGTTGAAATGGAAAATTGAAAAATGGATATCAAGAATTGTGTCTACAAAGTTAAATTCCAATATTATATCAACCTAATGGGAGCAGTAAGAAGTTGTTTATTGCATTACCATCACCATATTTAGCTGAAAGAGGAGTTAGCATGGTCACCAGACTATTTACAAAGAAACAAAACAGAATGTCAATAGAGGAATGCGGCGATTTAAAATTATTGATGATAAAAATGTCACCAAACATCGAAAAATTAGTTTCATCACATCTAGCTCAGCTCCAATAAATACATTATAACATAAATTGTGTCAACGATACTGTGAGGAATACATTAATATTGGTATTATTATCTAATAAAATAACTGAAAAATATGTCCTGGTTTTTCAATGTAAGTATATACAATATAGTTTACCCAAGGGGGCGGTAGCGAATTATTCACTGAAGAAGTGGGCGCTCATTTAAAAAAGGTTGGGAACCTATGATCTAGACTATCAAACGTCTTTTCATAGTCCACAAAACCTATGTATAGTGGTGAGTTCCACTCTAAGCTTTGCTCTACTATAATGCGCAGTGTAGCTATTAGGTCTGTACAAGGAATATTCTTGCAAAACCATGCCTGTTCATCTCTCAGTTGTTTATCTATGGCCTCCTTTAGTCTATCGAGTATAATTATGTTTAGTATTTTGCCTGGCACTGATAATAACGGTATCCCACTATAGTTTGTACATCCATGCATGTCTCCTTTTGTTGTCCAACTTGCTTCTCATGACTGCTAAATGCGGCTGCTCACAAATATTTCTTCCACTTGTAAACTTTCTAACGGTGAAGCCTAATTTCCTTATAACTTTCCACAACGTACATTTATATAACTCAATATCATTGTTCTTATCTAAACCAAGTCTTCAGTTTTCTTACAGTCACTGTTTCTTTACAATTCAACATTTTCACAATTGCTCGTCGTACAACATCCTTGTCAAATCTACAATTGACTTTCTACCGGCTATGTTGCTTATTGTTTGTGGATTTTATTCTAGATTCATGCATCCATCAAAGAAATGACCGTTTACTCAAACCCAAAGTATGCACTGTTCTCTTCTCGTGGTTTGAAATATCTTGATAAAGTTTCCCACGATCAGCTTCTCGACCAAAATATAAGTACATCTTCATTGCAATGCTTTGAAGTGTGCAGACTTTTACTTTCAATCCCATTCTATAATATAGAAAGAAACAACCGTTTCTGGTAAATAGTGAGACATTAATAATAATGGACGTTGCAGAACTCCCCACAGCCGGGCTACACCTCTGTGTAAGTACGTTCAAATGTGACACAAGCTTCTAAACGGCAAAAAGAAAGCCGTGCGCACGAGAAAATATTGTGTTGAACTCAGAAGTTTGTGTGTGAAGCTGTTACATCTTTAAAATGATGTCCTGTTACACTGACAAGATTTTATATAACTCATAAAACAAACATGAAATAAGCTTGTACAATGTACAAAACAAAAATTGTTTTGTAAGTTCATTCACATTTCAAGTCTGTAAACACAAATGTCCTCATCTTGAAATGGTTGCAGAGTTATAGATTTTTAAACAGTGGCAAACATTTGTAAACGCACTACTGCAACCATGTACCGTGCTAATTCCAGGACTTACGTTGGGCCAAAGATGTGTTCGTTGTGCGCATATAATGCTGTTTAACTACAGATTTCCTGATCTGTTTTTGAGTATAAATTACAAGTACTTCATATGTTGGAGCAAGGCTCTCCCGAATGGCAAGAAACGATTTTGAAAGCAAGCCTACCCGCAAATATCAGTCCTATGTGCTACATTAGGCGCCCTGACTAAGACTGAATGCATGCATAACAGATGAACGGAATATAGTAACTTAGCTGTCTTGTCAACTAAACGAAAGAAAAAAACATCTAAACTAGTAACTTAGCTGTCTTGTCAACTAAACGAAGGAACAAAACATCTCAAAGCTAGTAACTTAGCTGTCTTGTCAATCAAACAGAAAGAAAAAATATCTAAACTAGTAACTCAGCTGTCTTGTCAACTAAAGGAAGGAACAAAACATCTCAAAGCTAGTAACTTAGCTGTCTTGTCAACGAAATAGAAAGAACCACGAATCTGTTCGGGAGTTTATTGTTACGTAAAGCTGGCGTAATTTAAAAAGATTTAAGAAAAATCATCATCATCATCATCAGGTGCTTTGCAAGCTGGCATAGGAGATCATGGATACCCACAACTCTCTGTACGTGGTGTTTGCTATCATCTCAGATACTGACGCTCTTACGTGCCATGAAGTCATGCTGTCAAGACTTTTGTCTTTCTGAGTAAGCTCTGTCTCGTTGCCCCTACGATTTTAACGGTTGTTACAATATGTTGTAAGCCTCCCCTTCTCATTACATGTTCGAAAAATGATTATTGCATCTTTCTTATATTGATAATAAGCTTTCTCTGTGTCATGACCTCATTCAACATCTAACTATTTATCATTCTAGCAGTCCATGGGATTCTCATCACTCTTCTGTAAAACCACTTCTCTGTAGCTTCAGTGCATGTTTATATATGTTTATTTACTGTCTACGACACGCATCCATATGTCAGTTATGACTCTATGGTGCACTGAATAATAGTTAATTGCATATCCTTTACATGACTTTGCGAATCAACCCCAGCTTTTAACGCTGTTTGTGATTTTTATAGCCATTGTTACGTTCAGTAGTGTGCCATTGATTTCTGAACGGGTGGCGCCATCGTCCTTTGTAAAATCACGCGAAACCTTTTGCATCCAAACTGTCCGCAGTGGGTTTCGAACTCAGAACGTCGGGGTTAATAGACCGAGTCAATATCCCCTAGGCCACAGACGCCACCAGCACAGAATAACTGACCTCAATTGACAGTACCTTGTTGCATATAATGCTTCTCATTTTCTGGAACGCAGCTTTGACCTGCTCTATATTTTTGATCTGCCATCTGAAGTTATCAGGACTCCGAGGTATTAATTTTGATGTGCTTGTCTCAGCTCAGTTCCACCTACTGTGATGATGCATTTTGTCGGATCATGCATTGTTTTGGAGATAATCATAACTTCAGTGTTTTTAATATTCAGGCTCTTTCATGTGCTGTTACGTTCTGTTACAATCTTATCAACTGAATAATGTAGAGCTATTTGAATTCTTGCTATTAATACAGTATCATCAGCGTATCTCATGTTATTTATGTTATGTCCATCTACAGCTATTCCCAGCAATCTAGTTTATAAACCGAAAATTTGTTTCACTTTTCAGTGAGAAATGCCGCCAATGCCGATCTCAAGCCCTGATGAAAAATGAGGAGGGCTTGTGCGTTATGCCAGCTACCTCACCACAATAAATTTAAAGAGCTACAGAAACTTGAAAAAAAATGACGCCATACCGATATACCTACAGGCTATAGTCCCTTCAACAACTCATGCCCACAGTCCAATGCGAATTGTAGCATAACCATCAGTTCCACAGTAGCGAAACTTTGCACCCAACCTTAGAATTATACCGACGCAAATGTCTGGAAGAAATTGCTATAGGAAACCTGGATTTTGTAATATAACGGTTTGCTTTGATGTTGGCGGCATATTTGTCTAGTCTGATACAGCATCTTAGTTTTACAGTAAACGCACACATATGACATTTGATAATAAGTCTCATGCAAAGGCGTATCATTTCAGCTTAAACATGGGGGCCAATGTTGATAATTGCAATACAGTCATGAAATAAACAAGAAATGTAGACTTAGTTGTATTTTTGCTTTTAAATAACTTACAATACAGTTAAAGTTAGCTGCCATGTCATAATGCCACCCCCTTTCACGTCCAGGCTTGAGACTGGCAATGGCGGAGATCAAGTAGTAGCATGTCCCTTGCGGAACCTCGCATTCATCCCAGCCCGCTTGAAAAGCTCTATATCTCTTGCAATTTCTCCTGCCTCTTACAGCGTCATGTTCAGGGTTTCTTTGATGTCTTTCTGCCATCTTCGTCATAGTCGTCCCTGACGTTTTCCAGGAACCATGTCTTCCATTATCTTTCTCTCCAGACCACTGTGGCATTTAATGTGACCAAAATATTTCATCTTCCGGGACATGATGTTATTTGTGAGCCAATGCTCCTTGATATTCAGGTCTTGTCAGGATATCTTGTTTCTTCTCTTCTCTGTCCATGATGCTCTAAGAACTTTTCTATATCACCTTGTTATGGCAGAGCTGCTGGAGAGATTCTTTTCAAATTGCTACTTTTTCGTTACAGTGTGCGTGTGTTAACTTATGGAGAAATCACTACAATAAAATAGCTCTTTTCTCTGGTTCTTGTATACTGTAGTACAGATGACCCATACGTGCCTCTTTGCGGAAATGCGCGTATAGCATTAACGATACTTTTTGCATTGTAACTTCAAACTCATTAGAAATGTTATACCAATTTCTGTTTTGAGAAGTCAACAATATGACCCAATAGCATCACACTAATTTCGATATACGCCTTTAACTAAATGTCCGTCTCGCACTAATGATGTTAATTCTTTACTATGTTCAAGCCCGAGTCTTTTTGGTGCATGAAACTGCAAGAATTGTTAAAAAAAACATGGATTTCGTCCTGAATGTTGCTATTTTTGTCATCAATGTATTAAATGGCTGTAAACATGAGTTTTCTCAACCATGCCAAATGGTTGCGTTAAATATATTGCAAAGAAGGAAACTTCTAGATGGTATTATTGTTTGAATGACAAAAAATATTTTGTAGCGTCGGGAACATGTGTAGTTCACATGCAAGTTTTCAAGTTATTTTATCAAATGGTTACAAAGATACATATTTTTATCTGTGGGCATGACAAGTTGAACGGACTATAGGTGGTGTACGGTGTACCTAGTGCATCAATGATGGTTGCTGATGAAAGAGAGTCAGCAACCCAATTCCTACATTACTTGGCTCAAAACCATACACCAGAATGTGATTTTGGAATGTAAGAACAATCTGTGAGAACGTTGAAAAAATAAAGAGATACGAGCTGGGTACATTTGGGTTAAGTGAGGTGAGATAGCCTGGAACAGACAGAGAGTAGTTAGTGGATTAACTTTCATATATTCAGGGAAAGAGGCTGACAAGCATTTTTAAGGAGTGGGCATACTGATAACACCTAGACTAGAAAAGAGCATGTTAGAATGGGAGCCCATCTCGAGTCGGATAATTAGAGCCCGCTTCAGCACCAGTCATGTTAATATGACAATACTACAGTGTTATGCACCAATCATGCAGGTGCGAAACCTACAAATCTGATATGGTCAGGACGGATCAGATCAGATTTGGAGAAAACTGATGGAGGCTGCGATGATACGTAATAAATAGGCGTTTTAGGACACAGCACCAACAAACGAGACCCGGGGAACATGGGTGTCGTTGGCAATGAGAGAATAGACAGGCTCGCTGGCTCTGTCAACATATCATGGTGCCAGCCAATGGATAGAGCTGACATTCTGATCACACTTATAGAGTATGGCCGCAATGACGATTTTCATTTAAACAAATCCACGTCAATAGTTAGATTGCAAGACAATGTGATTGGAAATTGGAGTGACCTGACCAAAACAGTAGAACATATATATCTTCTTCTTTTTCTTCTGCGAATGCCCGCTGTTAATTCAAGCGAAAGTCATGACGCATGGTAACGTGCTTCTGAGTGATTTTTGCGTTAGGCCTAAATTAACATTTTATAGGTGTCCCTCAACCATGCAAACAGCCTCGCCGACTTCAGAGGTACTTGAAGCTTAAATCCTTCAAGTGTGATTGTTACAGAGAACCTGTTGTCCGTGTAACTCTTGCATTGAGTCCTCGTACCATTGCTACTTTTACGGCCCGAGTTAATTAGTGAAGTTCGACTTCTCATTGGATGTCCTGCCTTTGGTGAGGTCGTTCCGTACGCATCGTATGATAAACACTCTTTAATGATCTTTTTAGTGCCGTATATTGGGCTTGGATCTACGCCAATAAGCATTTGCTACTTTGCAATGACAAAGTGATTTCGCCCCAGTTTAGGAGCATTCTCGACCGTCAAGGATAGTCATTGAGCTGTCACCTTTCTTGTATTCATTGCTCTTTTACGATCATTTTCGTCGTATATTTGGGCTTTATGATCTTCGCCAAAAAGTATGTCCACAATATGCGCTCTCTAACTATATGAGGTCGTTCCGGATTAGAAACATTCCCAGTCATCGGAGACAAGTGTGCTTTTCACGCAAACGAGCATTTGTGGGCTTTTTTATTGGCCTTTATATGATCTGAGCCATGGTGGTTGGACGTCATCTTACTCTGTGTAGGATGATCAGCGTCAGAAAAGTATCGCCCTTAGCAAATGTTTGGGTATGTACCAGTCAAGCCTTTGCATTATCGACCTTACTTTTCTATCCACAGTGAGTTTGTTCCTGAGTAGGAGTATTCTTAACCATTTCAGGGCGCATATCGGTACAGGGAAATTTGCAAGGTTTTACTCTGTATTTTCTCGGTACATTGGAAACACTGGATTGGGGCTGCGAACATATATTCTAGAGGGTTGTTTCAATTGATGCTAGCAACTCAACTGAGATTTTGAGCTCGCCAACATCACCCACCTCATTTCTTCCGGGGATGTTAGTTGTTAATGCAACAGTCCGCTTGTCCCAGGTAGGACAGTTTCGGTAGGCACTAAAACGCAAATTGAGGATTTGTGCTTGGCCAACCTCACCCAGTAAATGTATCTGCGCTAAGCCTTTGATTCGGAGTTTACCACAGGCTTCCCGTGTGTCGACACGATACGTTACAGCGTTTTCAGAGACACTTGTCGAGACCTTTGATGTGTTACTCTTTGTTCTCATTGACTCTTGCCCCACAGCTGGTAACATATTTTCGGTCATTTACTGCGATGGAGTTTGGATTCGTTTACAGACGTGTCATACACTACTGATTCTTACGTTTTTGTCACTATTTTTGCAACTTGTCAGCGGACATCAGCCAGGAGATCCGTGCATTTTGATCAGGGATATTGGTGCTGCGTTACTTTTTTGTACTTGCACTCCTACCACTTCCTGTAGTTCTCCCTCGATCCTACCCGCTTAGTCAGACATCAGCCTTTTCGAGGCACGTGTCGTCACTTAGCAATTTGCAGTTACTACACCGAAAAACTCTGGACTGGGGCTGTGTACAAATAATGTAGAGGGTCAATTCTCTCTCTCTCTCTTGCGTTCCCGACCTAGACTGATGGACCAACTTCTATCATGAATTTTACTGTTGTTTTTGGGACTCCGTTTCTCCGTACAGCTTTTCGCGAAGCTCTGTGTGTTGTGGCCAGTACTCTTTGCTTATAATTGCTAATCGTTGACAGTCTTGCAAGACGTGTTCTGCCGTCATGTCTGCCATATTGCAGGGGCACAGGCTAGTTGTGCCAATTTTAAATTTATGGAACATGTGGGCTCGGAGCTTGTTGTGGCCGGTACGGAGGCGAAGTATGGCAACTTGTTCAAGTCGAGAGAGACCATAGTATCCGTCACTGGCTGTGTGCTGAGGGTGGTCTTTTGCCCATTTGCTTCTATAGTGCGAACCGATGGTTGTTTTGACTTCCTCAAAACCGATCTCGAGATCAGTCTGAGGTAGTCGCCCGCCCTCTTTGGCTAGCTTGTCGGCTGCTTCGTTTCCTCTAACGTTGCAGTGTGACGGTATCCACTGGATGACGGTGCGTTTGAGTGAACTCGTTAGTTCAGCGAGGGACGTTTTGAGCTCATTCATCTCTGTTTTGCCAACGCATTAAGTGCCGTGATGACCGATAGAGCATCGGTGAATATCACGACCTTGTTGCGTGTAGTGCTTCTTCTCTCCAAGATCATTTCGGTCGCCTCTTTGATTGCCTCTGCCTCTGCTCGGTAGTTATTCGAGTATTTGCCAGTTGCAATCGCTTTCTTGACCGTTACTTTCTTTGAGATTTTAAGCACTATTCCTCCTCCTCCATCGCTTATTACTTTATTTGCCGACCTGTCCGTGTAGACGTGTGTCCACTCATTTTCAGGGTACTCTGATTCTATGTACTCTTCTGTTGCAATTTTTCTGTCGAGGTTTTTTTGGACCCTTTTGTTCAGTATGCCTGGGATTGATTCCCTTAGTTCTGGCATTTTGTTTTCCATGGCGGGCACTTGTCGATTGCCGGGATTGGTTTGGGTGTGCATTTGGAAAGGACTGGATGGTCCATGGTCAGTGCTTTAGAGATTCTAGCGAAGTTAGATCTCTGTATTCTCCACTTTCCGAATTCATACATTCTTTCATGCATTGAATGAGATTCGAGCCGTTTGAGTTTTTCTGCAAGTACTACTACTTTTTGTCCCTTTGGCCAGTCATTGGTTGGATGCCGGTAATTGTCTCCATCGCCTTGATGGGCGTGGACTTCATGGCTCCAGTGATGATACGTAAGGTCCGGTTTTGACTTCTGCTCACTTTTGCAAATTGCTTGTTAGATGCATTGCTCCACGTTGCAATGCCGTACTCTAGGATCGGTCGCACTCTACCAGAGTACAGTGTCTTGAGAATTCTGGTGTTTGCTCCCCATGTGGAACCTGCGAGTTTACGCATCATTGTTAGCCTGTGCCTCGCTTTTGCCGTAGCATTTTCGATCTGGGTGCACCAAGTCAGCTTTCTGTCGAGTGTTACACCTAGGTACGTTGGGGTTTTGCTCACTGGAAGGATCTGCCCGTTGACTTTAAGCGTTATCTTGTAATCCTTGTTATTCTGGGAGAACACAATGTAAGTGGTCTTTGAAGGATTTATTTTCATATTCCACTTTGCTGACCACACTTCAAGGTTATTTAACGTAGCTTGCAGTCGATTTTCTGCTGTGGGCATTGACTCTTCTCTCGCCCATATTGCAAAGTCGTCGGCATACATGGCTGAGTGTACTTGTTCCGGGAGGCATGTTGCAATGTCATTTACGAATATTAGAAAGAGTGTCGGTGAGAGCACTCCTCCTTGGGGGACTCCTTGCTCCAGTGTGGCCTTCATGCTTTTGTACCCCTGAACCTGAACCCTTGCTGTTCTGTTCTCTAGGTATCTATCTAGCCAATTGTACATTCTTCCCTTTACGCCGAAGGTGAGGAGTTTGAGCCTTAAACCTTCTTTCCAGACTGTGTCAAATGCCTTCTCCATATCTACCAGGACCGCCAGTGTCTGTTTCTTTTCTTGGAAACCATCCTCGATTTCCTGGACAATGTAGGTTACTTGATCCTCTGTGGATCTGTATCTCCGAAAGCCTCCTTGTTGTGCCATAAGCAGCCCTTTGCTTTCCAAGTTGCAAGATAAGCGTTTGTTCACCATGCGCTCCATAAGTTTGCCCGTGCAGCTTAGTAGGCTTATTGGTCTGTAACTCGCTGGGTCGAGTTTATTTTTGCCTGGCTTTAGGATGGGTACTATGATTGCTTCTTTCCATTCTTGTGGTACTATACCTGTTCTCCACGACATGTTGAGAACGGACAGCAGAGCGGCCTTTGCTCTGTTTCCCAAGTTTTTAAGCATCTCATTGGTGATCCCATCTTTTCCGGGACTTTCTGGGTTTCAGGTCCCTTAAAGCCTCTTCCAGCTCGTTACTGGTGAATGTGTCCGTTAGGTAACTATCTGCTTTTCTTGGCTCGCCTTGGAGAGCCCGTGCTTTTCTCTTGGTGGCATCAACTTTTTCCTTTGCTATGTTTACTCTGCTGACTTCGGCATATTGTTGCATCAGGATGTTTGCTGCTTCCTTACCCGAAGCCATCTTTTTGTCTTGTTCGAGGACTATAGGTGGTCTGCTGGTGTTTTCATCACTCAGCGCTTTGGCCAGTTTCAACAGTTTATGGCCGTCCCTATCGAGGTTCAGGGATTCGGTTGTTTTGACCCAACTCTGTCGCGCCGCTCGTTTGACCTCTCTTCTGTATTTTGCTGCTGCCGCCTTGTAAGCAGTATTTGTCTCCACTGACTGTGCCTGTTCTGCCTCACTCCTTGTCTTCTCAAGGTCTTTTTCAAGCTTCTGAACCTCTGCTGTCCAGTATGGCTTGTAATCCTTTCGTGCGCCTCTAGGGATGGTTCCCTGTGCCGCTTTCAGGATTGCTTCTGACAGTTCCCTTGCCACGATTCGCACGTTTTTCTTTTCATGCATGTTGATTCGTTCAACATTTGCATCAGTCAGTGCCCCATACTGTTTCCAATTGGCTCTCTTATAGTTCCACCATGGCAACCTCATTTTGGGCTCAGGTACGAAATTGAGGTCTACTTGCAGTTTGACTGGTCTATGGTCACTATCCCTAGCTGCTGGTAACCGTCCGGACTACTTTGGTGGATATGTCGCTTGTTGCAAAGGCCAAGTCCGGGATGCTCGTTGTATGCCACGTTCTCGAGTAGAAGGTTGGTGGATCGTCTGGGGCATTGATAAGGAACAGGTTGTTTTCAATCTCCCAGTCTTCCACCTCTACGCCTCTGCTGTTTGTTTCGGGTACCTCCATCTCAGCGGCTGTTGAAATCACCGACCACGATGCATGAAGTGTCACTGATATTCATTGTTTCGAGTGACAGCGGCGTTACTTGGACAGTAAAGGTTATACAGGAGTATCTGTGTGTCGTTGCACGTAATTTGAACGCCTATGATCTCTACTGCGCCGGCGTTTCCATGTGTTCCTTCCATCTGCTTGGTTGGAATGTCATTTCTAACTAGGGTGAGGACTCCACCCTTGTGCCCTTCTCGGTCTGTTCTGAAGGTCTGGTAACCTTTAATCTCGAACTTATGTCTGGGATTTAGATGCGTTTCTTGTATGCACGCAACGTCTATATCGTCTTCTGCAAGTCTTATTGCGAGTGCTTGCTTCTTGTGATGGATACCTTCCGCATTCCATTGGGTGATATTTAATTTCTTATGGTCAATACTCGACCGTATTGAACCAGTAACTTTAACCCGGTTACCTCGTTCGCTGCTGTGCCGAGTTGGAGGGCGGGAACCGTCGGTAGCATAAAGTGGGCCCCTTCGAGGCATGGGGCCCGGCACTCGTCCTGCCCGGCGGGACTTCTCAGGCGTAGCACCATATCGATTTTCATTATTAATAAACATATTCATGATAAAATTTAGTCCATGCAGCGTCAGGGATGGGTAGCTACGTTACACTTTCAGTGCCGTTTTGAGCTCTGGTGCTTATCTTTCGGGCGTGTATCCGTTTTCAACCAGCGTTTGCACGGTTCGCTCTCCGTTAGCCTTCGACTGTCCCCAGCCAAAACTCACAAGGCAGTGAGTTGCCATTTTCTTTCAGGGCTGCTACCCTTAGATGACCTGCCCTCCCGGGCTTGTGAGCCCCATCTTCCCAACGAACCGGTCGTTTTACTGAACACATTGGTTCGTCACTCGTTCAGGTTTTTTTTACGGTTTGCTCCGCTAGCCTTTGGTTGTACCCAACCATGACACCACAAGGCAGCGGCAGTTCCCTGCGAGAGAACAGAGCTATGTTTCATGGGACGCTTTCGTAAGACTTTTGTTTGCGGTCTTTGGTCAGGAAATGTGTGTATTTTCAGGGACTTCCAGTCTTCTGCATTGCAGTGACCACTATTTTGTTCGCGGACTCACGTTCTCTACTGTTTCGTACTTTTGGAGCTCAAGCGTATTTTTTCGGTCTTCGGCCAGGAAATGTGTGTATTTTCAGGGATTTCCAGTCTCTGCGTTGCAGTGACCACGATTTTGTTTTGAGGCGTTCGTACTCTGCTATTACAGTTTC